>JAOTRS010002548.1:0-11756 GCA_028565755.1 Dinotopterus cunningtoni | reverse complement strand
GTATTCATTAAAGATATGAAAACAAATCGTCCTTTATCAGACCTTGATCCGTGTTACTTTTTTCCTTTAGAATCACCTCTAACACATTTACTGCATGTTTTCTTGCAGCATCTAATCAGATCTACAAAACAATGCACTGACAAAACCTGTTTTTTTATGTTTGTTTCTTTGTTAAATTGTGGGTGTGCACAAACTTTTGCACTCGGCTCTATAGCGTATAAATGTGTCAGTACTGTGCTTTCTTTACAAACGTGGAAAAAAAACTATGCTAGTTGCTAAAAATGTGATTTAATGGGACATTTCCTGGAAACAGATTACTATAGCACGAGGTCACGTTGTCTCTGCCTCAGCTGTGCCTCACAGCCTCGTCTCGTGCAGCCCCCTGCCCGCGCCCCATCAGGCCATCCTATAGTCAGCTCTTCTTGGCTGAGGACGGTGGTACCACCCTGTTGAAAGATAACCAGACGCTGACCTCCTTTTGGCACCAAATGCCTCGAAAGTCCTGAATCCTTGGCCGTGTTCCAGCTCTGTGGCCTCGCTGAGGCGGAGGACGAGAGGAAAGCGTCTCTGACGTGTTTCCTAATGAGGCCCCCGCTCTGTTTCTCACATACATCCAGACCTAAATCCAAGGAGAGGGGGATCAAATACCGCCATACGTTTGTCTTTCTCCAGAAGATTATTGATCGGTTCTCTGTAATCGCTCTGTACTTTAGAACCTGAACAAGTCATGATTATGGTGCGCGGCTGCTTATTCATAGCACAAGCTATAGACGTGTATAGACGTACTGTATATATGGCCGTCTGTGTCTCAACTACACCACATGTGCACTCGGTGACCTCTCACAAAGCAGCCGGGTTATATTTTACACTTAATGTCTGCTGGAGGCTTTAAAGCTCAGAGCATTTTAGCCATTATTTGTTTTGCTGTTTTTTTTTTTAAAATAAACATAATTAAAAGGGCTCAGGATTGTGCAGTATAGAGTGACGTATAATTTTTTTTCAGCACAATGATGAAATGAATTTTAGTTCATTTTAACCAACTTCCCCAAACACGACGGAGCAAAAAATTAGCACAAATACACACAATCACGTGTTTCTATGGTTGTTTTCAGTTGTTTCTACGACCAAATTATAATAATAATATAATATGCTCATTTTGTGAGTTCTACATTTTTGTAACATTATTCCCATATTCTGTTAGTGGTCAAATTTACCCTTTATAAAAGTAATGGTGGTGTAGTGGTTAGCACTGTCGCCCTGCACCTCCAGGGTCCGGGTTCGATTCCCGTCTCTGTGTGCATGGAGTTTGCATGTTCTCCCCGTGCTTGGTGGCTCCGCCCCCGCGACCCTGAATACAGGATAAAGCGGTATAGAAGATGAGTGAGTGAGTGAGTAAAAGTAATACTAACTTTTGTTCTATCTGACATATCTGAAAACCCAAATACACAGTTTAAAGTCTGAAGACTCCCCGGCACGGGTTTTTAATCTTGGAGAAGTGTTTGGAGACACCAAGAACCCTTAAACACTTTTCCCCTGAACTAATCCTGGGAATTAGATTAACTTCTACAGGACAATTATCCAGATAAACATTTTTAATAAATGTGATGATTTTCTTAAAAAAAAAAAACAAAAAAAAAACAGTGGGTGGGTTATAGCGACGCATCTGTCTTCCTTGGAAGATTTGCGTCAATTTTGTTTTGAAGTTGTTGGAAGGAGTCTCCAGTGTCAACATGAAGTTTGATGATTATTTAGTTTAAAGGAGTTCATATTATTATTAGTAGTAGTATTATTATTATTATTAGCAGCAATTTCTCCATGAATTACAAAACCTTTTTTTGTCATAGTATTTTGTTTTGTGGAAATTTCACAACATTTATTTATTTATTTATTTATTTTTTAATATAGGGGTGGTGGTCACATGACTTGGTTGTCGCATTCATCAAATCTCACCCATTCCAGGGCGCTGTTTAAAACCCGCTGATAGAGAAACGTTCAGAATTGCGTTCAGAGGTCATCTGTGAAGAGTTTACGGCACTCAGATGAGCTGACTGATGTTTTTCACAGGAAAATAAGTTTACAGTAAAATACAGTAAAAGGTATTTCATATTTGAAAGTATTAAAAAAAAGTTTAATAGTATGCGAGTGACGTGTCTGTTCTGTTCTTTTTAATGATTTCGGCTTCAGTGACAGCACTTTGATGGCCACAATGCACTTTTAAATCTCTGTTCCCCCAAAAAACAAACATAAACAACAACAATAAGAAAGCTTAACTGTAAGTACAAGCTGTCCTGCCCCATAGTGAGATGTTTTTTATTTGCCTCCATGTTGGTGTGTGCTTGGGTTTGGAGGCCTGGTGTTACGTAGCCTGGTGTAACCTCTGTGTTTTTGTGCAGCTTTGTTCTCTTTACTGTCTCCTGATCGAGCAAAACAAAGCGTCTTTTCTGTGTGCTGTCCAATGAGCGCCCGGGTGCACAGACAGTAGGGACATGAGAGAGAGAGAGAGAGAGAGAGAGAGGAGGGACGAGAAAGAGGAGGGACATGAGGCGAGTTCTGCGCTCTCAGCTCTCAAGGCTTTGCAGCGGAATGCAGGAGGAAGACGTGATCCTCCACTCCACCCTAGCTTTCTGCTTTTCCCCTAACGGAGCTTTAATCCCAGCAGGAGTGCACTTCCACTGAACATTTTATGTTTTATATAAAAAAATAAAAATAAAAAAAACACCACCACCTCAGTCCTGGATGTCGGCTGCATTCCTCCTCTCCAACCGAGACGCTCTCATGATCTCAGACCAAATAAAGTGCAAAGATTTGCGATCCATTCATTCATTTATTTCTCACATTCTATGTTGATTGAACTTGTTAGGCTCTAACAAAAAAAAAAATATATATATATATGCATAACACATAGGGTGTCTTCCACACCCTTCTCGTTTTTGTTTTTACATCAAAGCACAAACATCGTTCTTACATTTTGTTACATTGTTGCATTCTGTCTTTAGATCTCCTTAGGATCTTAAACTCTCACTTCCACCTCCCCTGTGATCAGCCCCAGCCCCTAAGCAAACACGCTACACTGTAAAGAGGAACATAAAGTTCTTTTTTGGGAAGAGTTTTGGCCCTGCCCACTTTAGTGCCAGGGCCGCGTCCCAATCCGCCAAACTGTTCAGCTGTTCAGGCACGCAGCAGGACCTCACTGAGGAGGGTGTAGTGTGACACTGGGTAGGGGGCTAGTGCGGATTAGGACAGGGCAACCCCTACCAACCCCACACACCACACAGTTAGTGTGCAACCGTTTCACCAGCAGGGATGAAGAACGTTCCACAGCACTGTACGTACACCAGTTTTTATTTATTTATGTGTTTATTTTTTGATACATTGATTTCTTTATGAATTAGTTCTTTTTAGTTTGGGGTTTGTGATGCCTTTGGGGAACTTCCCTGCAAGTTACTTTTTCATGGTGTATAAAGAAAGTTGCATGTGTGATCTTTGAAAATATTTTGAGTATTGTTTTTATTTATTTATTTATTTATTTATTTTCAGAACTTGATAAAGTGAAGTTTTGGAGAAAACTTTCCATGCATGTTCTGTAACTTTGTTGTTTGCATGCTGCAGGCAGAAAAAAACTTTTTCATTTAATTAATTTGTTTATTGATTGCTCTCGAATTTGCTTGCAGCTCAAGTTCTCAGAACACTCAGCATGCATCGCATTCAGTTTATCATTAACACACTCTCAGATATAACTGTACTCGTCCTTGCCCTTTGTTTGTACAATGAATGGTACATGCTCTATATATTTACTCTTAATTTTATTATCACTCCAATATTCATTAATAACCACTCAGACGTGCTCCTTAGATTGGAAGTCAGGTTATTTTTTTCACACATTTCACAGCTGTTTCTCGTCACATGCTTTACTGCACATGTTGCTTTACTGGCGACAGTTTGGAAGTTTCCTAGGAACAGATTCACTTTGCGTTTCTGTTTAACTTGCCACTTCCTAAAATGAAAATTGAGCAAGCTGTGTGTGTGTGTTTTTTTTCTTTTTTAAACAGCTCAGACCTTTCTCAATTAACATCTGGATTGAAGCTTAAAATGAAAAGTTTGGTTTGCAGGGGAAACAGTCTTGACATGCATCCGATTAAACCGTGGTGTGCAGAACCGGTTTGGGGTTGAATGATTAAACAGGTTTGTTTTAAGAGGTAGAGGTGGAGGACATGACATGAGAGTTTCTATGATACCTGAGTATTATTACTCAATCCATGATGAATAGGATTGCTTATAAACCGCTGGTCAAACAATAGCACTATTACAAATGTGGTTAAAATGGGGCAAAAGGTGGAGCAAAATTCAGTTAATACAACTATTATAAAAAAAAAAAATTGCCACTATAATATTATAAAAGATATCCTAATATCTGACAATACCTCATGGTTAGTAGAGCTGTACATCATGGGTAGACTCTCGATTTGATTTGATTTTTTGCAGGTTTTAACTTATTAAAAATTACCAAAGTCTGTATCTAATATGCATTGAAATGCTTTGTAGCTCGTGTTCTTGACTGTTTAAATGTCACGTCTCCTATGAAGCCATAATCTTATTTTTCCTGACGATCTTCAGCGCCACACTCCACTCCAGTAGGAGGCATTGCACCAAACTCATACAAACTCAAAACTGCAGAAAACATGGTATATTTTTAAGAAATTCAACAGTGTTTGAGAATTTAACATTTGAAAGTTTACCGAAATAGTTCATTCTGAATTGAAACAATCAATAAAAGATAGATTAAATAGCACAGCTCTAATTGAGACACAATTGATGAGTAAAAGGACATTATATCAGTGCATCCATCCATCTACTGTAGGAACCTCTGTAGTCCAACTAGGGACCATGGAGGCCAGTGGTGACCGTTGTATTTATTTCCATTTGTACAACCGTGGTAGGACCTGCGGTCAACGATCACATGCACATTCACACACTACAGGCAATTTGGGAAGTGTCTTTTTTTTTTAATATCAAAGCACAAGCATTGTTTTTACATTTTGTTACATTGTTACATTTTGTCTTTAGATCCACTTAGCATCTTAAACTCTCACGTGTTCTTGGACTGTGGGAGAAAACCCACCAGGGGACTCAGCTGTTTAAAACACACTAACAAACGACATAAAGTGAAATGTAAGGGGGGCGGGGGGGGACTGAACACACGCTTACTGAACATTTTTTTTTCAATTTGTGTGGACAGAGATAATTTCTTTAAAAGAAAAGAAAATTATGCAGGAATCAAGATATTTAAAAAAAAAGAATCTGTTCATTTGGATGGTGACACGAAAACGCAGAAATTTTGTAAAATATTAATTGTCTGGTCAGTTGAGTCACAAACTTCAATAATCAGTAATTGATCAATCAATAATAATAATTAATGCTAACAAAATACAAATTGTTTTTTATTTTTACATTTTACATTTTGTTTTATATATGGTTTTAGTGACACAATCCCAACAAATTAGATATATGAGTCAAATTAATGAAGCAAAAACTGTTTCAAATCAATACATTTATAAAAAGGCGATAAAAGAAAAAACTACTTTTTTTCCAGTCTGTCCTCCTTCAAAAACAAAGCCACTAAAAATACAAATATAAAATTACCTTGCGCCCTTTTATGGTGTACAAGAATAATATGATGCAAAACAAACATTGTCAGGTAATACGTTTTTTTTTTTTTAATCAGTTAAATTATTATTGACAGTCAGCATCATTAACATATGATGTGGTTCAACATGATTTTGTTATTCTATGAATATTGTTTCGGTTTTTTTTGTTGTCGTTTTTTGCCAGTTGTGTGGCTGAAGATATTTCTAAACTATGCTGATGATATGCTAAGTTAATTTAAAACGGTGTATAAAAGGTGATAACTTTAAAGTGTGGATTTAGATTATTTTTTGAAAAATAATTGTGCTAGACTGGATGGAAAATTACACACACACAAGCACAGACTCTGTATTGTGGCCATGAGAGCAATAAAGACGTCTATTGAGGATGGTCATGTGACCATGTCACAAGCCGATGGGAAGAATGTCAAAACACACACACACACACACACACACACACAGAGCAGGACTAGTTAAGAACGTCATGCTGTTAGGAAATGGTGCAAATGCACAGCATGAGTATTTATTAGATTTCGTGCAGTAGCGCAGAGTTACATTTTAGGATTAACGCTGAGATCAGTAATCCATAAATCAGAAGACTAATAATAATAATAATATTTTAATCGCTTACAAAATTGCTGCACGTATTTGTGCAGCTTGAATGAAGCTTCGTTTCGTCTGAACACAGATATATTGCTAAATAAAATTTAATTTGTACAATAATGTTTAACATAAACTACTTATTCTACACAAGTTTTTATGAAATGTCTCATAAACTAATCTATTTTGTATTAGCTAGCAGTTCATGTAGCTAAAGCTAATAATAGATAACCTAGGTAATGGGAGATTAGCGGTTTGCCTAAGTGAGTTAGCGAGCTAATAATAGACAAATTAGCTGGTACTTATTGTTAGTTAGCTGGCTACCTAGCTATTAGATTTCAGCTAAAGTTCCTGTACTTAAGTAGATATTTTACATATCTGTACCTCACTTAAGTAGTTTTATTACAGGATATTTTTTACTTTTACTCCAATTAAAAGTACAGCAAATACCTTTACTTTTACTTCACTCCATTCCTGCATGGTCTTATGTTGCCTGACGATAGTGGTGTGTATAATTTAAAGCGGGAATCTCACCACCAGCCGATTATCATACATGACTTGCCTTTCCTTCGCGACACGACTAATATTGTTACTGCAGTTTGAAGGTGTTTTAAGATGGAGTTGTTAAAGTGGAGCTGCTCACAGACAGTAACAAAAACAGCGCGCTCACAGTCGGAAAGCAAAGAGAGAGACGGAGAGAAAGAGAAGGTTTTTTTTTAACCATGAAAAACTGTAAAATTTACTGTGTACATTTGAAAGTGGTCACTTCTGTACTTCTACTAAGGTTTATACTGTATGTAAATGAAGTACTTCTACTTGAGTAATACTTGCCCTGAGGAATCTCTACATTTACTCAAGTACAGGATTTGTGTACTTTGCCCACCTCATGTTCCTGGGTAATTAGAAACGCCATTCTTTTTTAGCTGTGTGTGTGTGTGTGTGTGTGTGTGTGTGCGCATGCTAATCTATTGTTTAAAATGCGGGTGAATGTTTAGAATGTGTTTATCGGTGGGTGAGAGGGAGAAAGTCTTGCTCACTGTCATGTTTAAATATTTTAACCTCGTGTTGATCACGCAGGGTCTCGACCTTCTGGTTCTAAAGTGTTGTGAAATAAGATGATGTGGTTGCAACCTGGGAAAGCAGAACGCTGCGAAAATAGTCACAGCTTACATCATAGCAGGGTTTTTCCGAAGATTTTCAAGCCACCAAGAAAACAAAAAAAATAAATGAATTCAAGATTTATAAATGAAGGATTAATGTAACACTTTAACATTTTATTTAATATGTAACTGACAACAATACTAACCTTTCAAGGACACATAAATATGTACCTGCACATTTGTTGTTTCATGCAATTAATCAATTAATTAGCAGAATCTTGCTCAAAAAGATAAGCGGAAAAGACTAAATTATGCTCCTTATGTACCTTAGGTAAGGTTTCAACCTATTAACAGGCAAAAACCTTAAATTCATAGCTAGAGCGATGATCGATAATCAATAAATATGTAACATATAATAATATTATAGATTAATTAGTCGATAATTAACCAGTAATTATGTTAGTTAACCTAGCAAGTGATGTAGTGTTAGTTAACTAGCTAATAAAGGATGAATATCTAGTAGTTGGCTAACCTTGTTAATATCAGCTTAGCAGTTTATTCTCTAGTGTTTAATGATGTTTCGTAATTTTTTAAACTTGCAAAATAAAGATTCAATCAAGACAGGAGGTACTTTCACAACTTTTTTTTTTTCCGCAAATCCGTCGCCTTTTCCAGAAAGGCTAAAATCCAGTCAAACTTAAAACCCGCCTTCCTGTTGAAAGCTTACAACACTGCAGTATAAAATCCACAGTGTGGAGATCAAATGGACAGATATAAAGACTGCTGGGTGTCAATTCAGCACTGGGGAATTTGCTGTGTGTGCATTGGGGATTTACATGTCGGGCAGACAAATGTGGTGAAAATACTGAAAGCGAATGTGTGTCTTTCACTTCCTACAGTTTTTTCCCCTTTTAGTGAATTGTTTTGATCACTGATTTATTGGGGAAAAAAAACGTTTATCTCTTTATACATCACAGCAGTTGAGGGTTAAGTGCTTTAAGTGCAGTAGTTTGAACCTGGGACCTTTTGATCAGTAGTCGAGCACCTTACCCATAGTGCTACTCTTTTTTCATAATAATTGGTCATCATTTTCTTGCTGGTTAGTTTCTTAATTTGTTTGTAAATTCAAATCAAAACCTGTCAGAGTAAAACATAACAACCACGTCAATGTGAAGTAGCTAAGGCAGCTAGCTAACAACCTAGTGTTGAGCTTCTGTGAGCAAAATGTCCATCTTTACAGATTTCTTTATACATTTAAACCAAACACACCGAACTCTAATGTGAGAGTTAGTATCTGGGTGTCTGTGTGGAGTTAGCCAGTTAAAAGTCACTTTCTTATGTTTTTCAGAACTAAAACACAACTTCTGGGAAACAACTGGCTTCCAGATGTCACCTTAATGCTCTTTCATTTTCTCTGTAACTTTAGTAGTATTAAATTCCCACCTGTATCTCAGTCAGGGCTCTGTCCCATCAAGGAGACAGCTACCAACCATGGAGGTCAAAGACCTTGACGTACAGTGCAATGTATGGAAGTGGCGTAACACATTCGAAGGAAAGCGTTATCCGGCCTTTAGATAGATTGTTAATATGATTGACATGAGCGTGTGGGTATGATACCCCTCTCACAAGGAGACTATGGGAGTCTGCTCTCTCGACTCCCAGCTACAGATGGTATTGGTGAAACAACCCTTTTCACCTTTCTGAGGGGTAGAGACCGCTGGTCCAGTGAGGGCTGTGTACAAAACATCACTGTAACAGTTCAGAGACACGGTACATTTCCATCTGCTTTGTTTGTTAACAGAGCTGGCGGACATCTTTATTTCCATACTTATCTGTCCGGTTTTTGTTTCAGCAGGGAATCTGGAAGAGCTGTTGTTTTTTTGCGCAAAAACCCACAGAGCTGTTTAATTCTGTATCCCGGTTGCTGTGAGATTTCTTTAAGGAGGTCTATTTATAGGAGGTTTATTTAAGATTTATAGAAGGAGTCTCCAGTGTCAGCACGAGATAGCAATATCTTCTGAGGTTTTAGAAAGCAACAATTTCAACAATGCAAAATTCAGTTATGTAAATTAAATGAAAGAAATGGGAACCAATGCTGTACTGCAACAGGCTGCAAAGCACCTAAAGATACAATTTCTAAATCTGTTGACAACCCCAGCAGCGACCTCATTTCCTCTCTTGTCTGTTCCAACCATTCAGCATCAGCAGTATACTAATCACCGGCCTGATCATCTGTCATCATCTCCACCTGTTTCTGACTGGTTCATGAATTACGTTAGATGGTATAATATTCCTCTGAAACTGCTCAGGTATGGGGACTGGACTGAAAACTAGAGGCAAAAACTTGCCAAAAAATGAGAGCCAAAAAAAAGTTTAATCCTTTGAGAAGCCTGGAGAACTTTTCCTCAAGGTTAGATTTATGAGATGGCGGGGGGGGGGTAAATACTTTTTCCACAATACTGTATTTTCGGGAATTGCCAGGATGGGATTTGAACCTATTTTTATGTTAATACATGGGGTTCTCCTTTAACACACAGTGTAAGTAGCGCTTTGAAGTGAGACCCTTTGAATCCTGTCCTGATGTTTATCTACAGTACAAGCAGGATATCTCGCTGTCGGAGCACCGGAGGAACCTGTTCTCCTAAAGGTTCTCCATGCTCATGCACTCTTGAGCAGGGAGGGCTCCAACCAGAAAAACCACCCCGAGCCTCCCTGCTGCGTTCCTCAAGCTGTTTCCCCTCCCACATTTCAACTACAGAGGGTTTTTTTTTCCTGGAATTTGAATTGTTCAGAAGACCAGAAGGACACACTCCGTTGTAGGATGGTGCAGGAGGGTGTAGCGTGTGTTCTTTAGGAGAAGAAAACTTTCTCCTGACCTGCTTTTGCTTTTGCGTGTCTCTGCTTGTTTCTCTGACACACATATGGTGTTAGGCTCATGTTTTTTGTTGCTTTTTTTTTTTTTTCCCAGATGCTTCACTGTTCCTACAGATTGATGTACAGTTCCTGTCCTGAAATAGTTAAAGAAACGTTATTGGACGTGCATGTTTTTAATCATGGATCGACCTTGGCTTGCGTCTCCGTGCCCGCTTAGTGCCTAAATTATAATGGAGTGTAAAAATGTGTTGGGAATTTCGAGTGAGCTGCCAGAAAAACAAATAAATAACATAACCAGCCATGTGTGTGAAATGACACGGTGGGCACGGAATGGTGTGCTGGCACGCTAGCGTTGTTTCAGGCCTCACAACAACAGTGACCTCTGTGCGTGTTTGTGTGTGTGGGTGTGGGTGTGTTTGGACACATCACACTGCTATGTTGTATAAATGTGACCAGAAACATGATTACACATAATACACTGCTAAAATAAATGATTGCGCAATAAGAAGCTGCTGGAAGCTCTCAGGAACGCCGCAGAAACAAACAAGAGTGTTAGCTGTGCATGGTCTCTGTTTACAATATCAGACTAGCTAGCGATTGTTAGTATGCTATCCAGGTTAACGTCACATAGTGCTACCTGGCTTTTTCTCAGGGTTAAACTTTAAAAAAAAAAAAAACTTTAAAATTAAACCTTCATAAGACAAACTAATGAAAATGAAAGTAAAGTTAGTCAGACGAGGTTTGTTTGCTCTTTCAGGGAAAAGCCTTTAGCGGCTAGCTTTACGCTAACTAAAGCAGGAGCGACGGCGGGAACACGAACAGAATCTCCTGCTTATTTAGTAACTGTATACAGATAATCTCTCTCTCTCTCAGTCTGATTCTCTCAATCTCTTTATCTCTCTCTTTGTGTCTTTCTTTCTTTCTCTCTTGTATCTGTCTTTCCCTCTCTTGTTCATTCTCTCTAAATCTGTCTTGGATTTTCTTTTTCGCTTTCTCTTGTTCTCTGCTTGTTCTCATTCTGTCTCTCTCTCTGCCTTTTATTCTGTCACTACCTGTCTCTCTGTTTCTCTCTCTCTCTCTGTTTCTCTTTCATTCTCTGTCTCAATTTATCCCTGTCTTTTATTACTTCCTATTCTCCCAATTTCTTTCTCTCTCATATTCTCTATCTCTCTCTTCATGTCTCTCTTTCTTTGTTTATCTCTTGCTTCTCTGTCTCTCTTCCTCTCTCATTCTCTGCTTCTCTCATACCCCACATGTCTTTCCCTCTCTCTTTTATTTTCTAACAGTTAGAAATCATGGAGGGGTCTACAATTTTCAGCATAGGTGCATTTCCACTGTGATAGACAGAAACTAAAAAGAAAAATCCGGAAATCACATTGTATGATTTTTTAACAATTTATTTGTGAATTACTGTGTCTAATAAGTATTTGATCACTTGCTTATCAGCCAGATTTCTGACCCTTAAAGACCTGTTATTTTGCTTTTAAATAGTCCATATGCTTCTTACGGAGCCACTCCTTGGTTTTCCTGGCTGTGTGCT
>JAOTRS010002542.1:0-11756 GCA_028565755.1 Dinotopterus cunningtoni | reverse complement strand
TCATTAGCTGTAAGCCATAATCATCAAAATTTAATGAAATAAACACTTGAAGTACATCTGTTAAAGCACTTTTTGACAATTTGATCAAGAAATTCCCAAAAATCAGTACACAAGATCATCTGAAATTACAAGAGCTTGGAGATATGCTTTGTGAGATTCAGTCAGCTAAAGCTGAAGGTTACTTGTTAGGACTTTCCTACCTGGACACATTCGGAGGAGTAAATTGTGGAGAAGCTACCGTACCACATGCAAGAAAAATGGATTCATCAAGATTCTGAGTACAAAAGGAAGTACAATGTTACCTTTCCTCTATTTTCTTTCTTACTGACTTTGTTTGTCAAGAAGCACATGCTCGAAATGATCCAATTTTTAGAATTTGGTACATCCAGCATAGAGCAGATTAAAACTGTCTGAGGTCCTTCGCATTTGCTTTTTAGCCAAAGTGTCTGCCCATAAGACTGGTGTGGCATCATCTTCTGAAGTTCCTCCTACAAGAAGTGCCAATAATCAGCCTGTTGATGTAGAAAAGCAGTGTCCTATATATAAAAACAAACCTCATCCTCTAAGACACTGCCGTGGGTTCAGAGCAAAGACCCTAGAAGAGAGGCAAACACGGTACTATATGTGCTTTGCCTCCACCAGTCACTTGGCATAGAATTACAAAGCAGTAATTAAATGAAAGTAATGTGAGAGTGATGAACATGTGTCGGCACTTTATCCTAGTCCTCCTCCATGGACCAATAAAGGACCCACCTATCAGATCATGGTGGGGAGGAGGACAAATCCCTCATGATAATGTCTCTTCACAATGCACATAGATTCGAGGAGACAGTCTGGGCAAGACCGGAATGCCGCCCTTGCAAAAAGATCGAACCCGTTACACAGTCCAAAACCCAAATCATGCTCTAAAATTTGTCTGATAAGAGTATATCCTGAAGGCTCTTCAAATACTATGGTGAAGATATATGCAGGGCTCGATGAGCAAATAATCGATCTCTATCCAAATCTTTGTTTTTTGACATATTCTCATATTTGACATATAAAGTAGAATGAAAAGAGCATCCATACACTTTTCAAACTTGTGCTGGGGTGATGGAAACTTCTGAAAGAAGAGCCACTGAATTTCAAGCTGTATCTATGGATGGAAAGGTACGCGTGTCACTCCCTACACTTATTGGAGTTATATGCCTGATGACCATTCTGAGATTCCACAAAGGAAGCATTTGAAGCAGCAGTAGCCTACCTAAGAGTGATTCAAGTAGATGGCTCATGTGATGTCGGGTTCGTCTTAGGAAAGGCTAAGACTGCTCCGCTGTTTGCTCACACCCTACCTAGATTAGAGCTAGGAGCAGCTGTCCTGGCAGAAGGAGTGGCACAAATAATTCAAAATGAATCGGACATTACCCCAAATGCTGTGGAATATTATTCTGTGGTGTTAGGCTATATTTATAATGTAACCAGATGGTTTTATGTATACATGAGTAATAGAGTTCAACGGATTCGAAAATCGACAGGGCAAAACCAATGACACTATGTTCCCACAAATCAAAACCCTGCAGACCATGTAACATGTTCGGTACCTGCCTCAGATTTGAAAGACTCCACATGGATTTCTGGGCCTGCCTTTCTTTCTCGTTCTGCTTCAAAGTGTCTGAAGACAATCAGACATACTGTCACGCCCCGGGGTATCGCGGCAGAAAGTGAAAGCGAGGATCCAAGAGCAGAGAAAATTATAATGTGCACTTACAGTCTTTGTGAGGAAGCAGAGAAGCTCCAGATGGTTCCGAGGGTAAAAGCCTGTAGTCCAAACGTGCAATAGATCCACACATGCAGTAATCCAAAACGCTAGACAGTCTCGTGGTCGATAAACAACGAGGAAGTCAAAGCCGGTAATACACACATGCAGTTTATCCAAAACGCTAAGGCAAAACAAGGTCAATAACAAAACGAGGTCGATAGCATGGTAAGCAAATGGAAAAAACAAACGCGGGAATATTGGCATGGATGGCACAATAATCTGGCGGAGAGCAGAACTTTCTGAGTGACTAAAATAGAAGAAATGATGAGAGCAAACAGGCAACAGGTGTGCTCAGAGCGGTGATGGAGAACAGCGAAAGGTAAGACGCGGACTGGAGCATGGACGGGAAGGAGCCAGGCTTATCTATGGTGTAGATGTTGTTTGACGGGTTGTGACACATACATCCTTATTGACCCTGATTCAGATGTGGAAGTGCGTTCTAAATTGTACTGACCTGACACCTTATGACTTTCCTGTTTGTCTTGGCTCACATAGTTTTGAGCGCTTTGTCAACCTGGAAATGTCTCAGATGAACCATATCCAATGTGATCCACATTATACATTCATTCAGACCTAAAACTGAAGTAGTGAGTATCTGTAAAAAAAAATGGCATCTTTGCAACAAAAACATCCACAGAGGAACTTTCACTAGTAAAAATTGTGATAGTACAATGTGTTCAATGGGAGAGCTACCCTGTTAGGTTTGCTTGTCTCTCTGTAAGGAAAGATGTCCCAAAAATGAGTGAACTGAGAACTCTGAACCCCTTCATTACCCAGGATGGGCTTCTGAGGGTAGAAGGCAGACTAAGACATGCTGCCATTGAACAAAGAGAAAAACATCCCATTATCATTCCTAGGAAAAGTCACATAGCCATTCACGAGACATTTTCATGAACAGGTAAGGCACCAAGGCCGCCTGTTTATGGTAAGTGCTATAAGGAATGCAAGATTCTAGATCACTGGGGCAAAGAAACATATCTATAATGTGATTCATAAATGCATCATCTGTCAGAAACTTAGAAGACAACCTGTCGAACAGAAGATGGTAGATCTTACTTCAGATCGACTTTCCACTGATCCACCCTTCATATGTCATCTTTGACATCTATGGGCCCTGAATGATCGCTTTTCATCAAACATGAGGGGGTTTGCTCAAGGATAAGAGATAGGTACACATTTTTACCTGTTCGAGCATTCGAGCAGTGCACTTTGAGTTAATTGATTCTCTTGATGCTTCGAGATTTATCAATGCCCTCCGGTGCTTTTTTTTACCACAAGGGGTCCAGTGAAACAAGAACGCTTGTAAGGAGCTGGGAATGCTCACGGAGAAGCCTAAATTGAGGAATGATTTGAGTGCAGAAAGATGTTGCTGGATCTTTAATCTTCCTCGTCCATTCATATAGGAGAAGCTTGGGAGGAATTTATTGGAGTTGCACAGCCCATATTAGACTCCATGCTGCTTCAAAACAGTCATTTTCATCTCACACATGATATGTTGGCCACATTCTTGGCAGAAGTTTCTGCAGTTATGAATTCTTGCACCTATCTCAAGTGACCCAAGCTCATCCAATCTGTTAACTCCAGCTACACTTTTGACTCAAACGTTGGGTGTGCTCTCTCCTCCTCCAGGGGACTTTGAAAAGGATATTTTCCACCAGAAATTGAAACAAGTTTGACAACTTGCTGACCCTGCCTTGGAAAGGTGGCGATGTGAGTACTTGGTCAACCTTCAGATTGGAATACCAACTGGCCTAACGTCAAAGAAGGAGACATAGTTTTATTGAAGGAAGGTCAAGTCAAGTATTTCCAGGCAGGGATGCCAAGGTCATAAAAATTGAAATAAAATTTGTGAAGGATGGGAATTGTAGAACATACATGTACCTGAGACCTGTGTCTCAAGTGATAATTCCTTTGTCACCAGAAGAACAGAAAGATTAATGTTCTAAAGAACTGTTGTATTGATAATAGCGGTATTTCTAAAAAAAACAAATACCTGGTGGGAAACATTTAAATAGTCATTTAAGTTTGGATTTATTCTATTGGTTAAAGCATAACATGTGATTTAGGTCATAGCTCATGGTGGCATTCATAGATTACATTTTACAACAGCACTGATGCAGCAGAAAAAAGGCTAGATTTTTGTCATTTCATGTCAGAGGCTATTGTCTGTAAGTTTAGTTGTTTATTAAATTTCATCTCTGTTAAAACCAAGTGTTTTATTCCATGGATAAAAAGGGAAACATTTATTGTGCACTTGACCAAGATTGTTGTATCGCTTTGGGGCATATTAATGTTGAATTGTGTTTTCTGTTCTAAAAGTCACTTGTATACAAGTATTAAACGAGTATGTTTTTTGGTTTGCATTTTAGTTCCACACAAAAATCAATGTTGCGCAGCTGAAGATGTCAAGTAAAACACTGGAATGAACTCTTTCAGTTTCAACTTTTTCTTCTGCCTTTCCTTTCTTTTAGCCATCTGTTGAGGTGCAACCTACTTGTAGCAGAAACAGAATAGTATCCGTCTGTGTGTAATGGATCTATATAATATAAAATTCATTCAAATTTCACTTTTGCAATTTTGAATTTAAATTAATTGAAATTAATCTACGTTTCCATGATAATCTAATTTATTGAGATTTCAGCACAACCTCTGCATCATGATGATGGACTAAATTATTTCAGTTAAGCAACTATACTGACAGCAATTTTTTTTTTTTTTTAAAGTCACATAAGCAAAGAAATGGCACAGATTCTTAAGATCACATATAATTGCTGTTTTTATGACCTAATAATAATAATATGCACACCTGGAGAGTTCTACATTTTTCTGAGGTCATTCCCATATTCTGGTAGCAGTACATTTTATGTCTATTAAAATGTCTGACGGTTTTATATGAAGTGAGTATAAAAAATAATCATAATAATCACTCCTTTAAAATAAAATATTCCATTTTGTTGCTCTGGTGACCAAAATAAAGACAGAAAAAGGTTTTATTTTATCCAGCTGTATTTACCCACCGCAAAACATTCAAGTGAAAGACATAACACCAACATGACAGAAAAAAAGGTTAAAAAAAAATAATGGAATCACTGATGTGGAAAAGGATTACCCCTTTTTCTAAAAATGACTTATAAACTTAATCAGGTGAAAAATAATCAACTTTTTGATGGCATACACAGCTACTTGGCTTTCAAATCAGCTGTGGTTAGTTTGATTAGCTCGGCATGAAAAGAGCTTTCCTGGAGCACTTCAGTCCTTGGTAGTGGACCTGAAGCAAACTATCAAGTATAGGTAGCAAGGCATTGTCAAAAGATCTCAGAGATAAAGTTGTGCACATGCACAAATCAAGAGATGGATCCAAAAAATAAATCCAAAGGCTTCATCACTGCCTAGAAGCATACAGTAGTGAAGTCTATTATGAAGAAGTGGACAGTATTTAGTACAACACAGACCCTCAGGAGTGTACACAGACTGAATCAGGACACCACTCCAAACTGAATGAAAGAGACAGGAGGAAACTGGTCACAGAGGATACCAAGGGGCCTACAGCAACTCTGAAGCAGTTGCAGGTGCATTATTTGGTCACAACAACAAACTTTGTGTCTGGCAGAAATACAATACAGATCACTATCAAAATATAGCCGTTCCTACAGTAAAGCATGGATGTGGTAATATGCTGTTGTGGGGTGTTTCTGTGCAGCAGGAACTGAAGCACTACTTAAGATTGATGGAAAAAAGGGTGGGGCAAAATCCAGTCAAATTCTTAAGGAAAATCTGATGCCTTCTGACCACACAGTGGTTGAAGGAGGAAAAGGTGAATGTCCTCGCATGGCCTTGTCAAAGCTCAGATTTAAACCCCATTTAAAAAAATCTCTAGATTGACTTGAGGACTGCAGTCCACAAATGGTCACCAACAAATTTAACTCAACTTCAGCAGTTCTGCTAAGAATAGTGGGCAAATATTGCAAAGTTAGTACAGACATATCCCACCATACATAAGGCTGTGATTAAAACAGAAGGATGTTCAACAAAATACTGACACAACGGGGTGATCCTTTTCCAACTCAGTGATTCTGTTTTTATTATGCTTTTTTTCTATTTTGTCCTGACATGTTGGTGGTATATTTTTCACTTGAATGTTAAAAGTTGAAAGATAACATTCAAGTTATCTTAAATAAGATGACTTGAGTGTTATCTTATTCAAATTATTATTGAACATGAATATTTACTTATATTATTTACTTATATAAGTAAATAAGTATTTACTTATCCAGCTGAGTAAATACAGCTGGATAAAATAAAAACTGGGTCTATCTATCCTGCACACATTACAATTAAATAACCTTAATTTGAAGATTGCCATGTTAACATAATCATGTAAATAAACTTTATAAACAGAATATAATAATCATTTTTTTTCTGTCCTTTCCAGCCACTTGTTGCAACTTTCCACTCCAGACTAAACTTTGACTCATTCAGAAAATCAACTTCAGGACCTAAATAATCTGCCTCTAAATTGGAAATATGTTTCATTAAGTTTTGACATAATCTTTAAAACTGCTACATATGAACGTACAGTACAGTATGCCCTCAACATCTGGTTGTAGTGATCCATGTATTCATGCTGGAATCTCTCAACATTCTCTTAGGGACTCAGCTTCTAAACATTTCTAATTGATTTGAACATTCTGCAGATTCTCACAGTGATGTTACCTGGAGGAACTGGATGGGATCTTCTGTGTATGAAAGGTCCTCCATCTCTTTGTCTTTCTTCTTCAGCTCTGCAATCTCCTTCTCCAGTTTCTTCATGACTTCTTCAACTCGACTCCTAGCAGCTTTCTCCTGAGCTCTGACCAGCGCTGTGAGTTTAGAGCGACTTCTTTCAATAGATTTGATCAGATCAATAAAGATGTTCTCATTTTCCTTTACTGCTCTTTGTGCAGAGAGCTGGTAGGAGACAGAGACAGAGAGAAAGAGAGAGAGAGAGAGAGAGTTCCAGAATTAAGCACAGCAGAGGTAGCAGCAAAAAATTGGCTCATATTAAAAATATTATTTATGTTCTATGATCTACTAAAAAAAAAAAACACACAAGAACAATTACAACTAGTGGACAAGAAAACATGCAAAATACTTTATTATATAGATACACAGAAGAAAGGGAAATTATCAACATACTATACTGTAGACCAAATTATTATCAAACTAGACTGAAGCCTTACAGGATAACGGTAGAAGTCACAATGTCAATGTCCAATCACACTAAAATGATTCAGATCATCAAACAAAATTTTTTATTTTAAGATAACCTAAATTTGTAAATACAAAATGCAGTTTTTATATTATGCTTTCATTTATTAAGAGGAAAAGGGCTGTCCAAACCTACCTGGCCCTTTGTGAAAAAGAAATTACCCCATTTTTTTTATATCCTTGTCCTCGTTTGTACAAGGCAATTATCTCTTCTCTTAGGTTTATGGACAACTCTCTTGACATTTCTGACATGCAGTCAAACATCTCCATCAACTAATCTCTGAGTATTTATTGTGTTCTAAAAAAGTACACCTGAAGAATCTAATTCTTTGCATCAGGTATGCTTGAGACAACACCCAGCCCTGTATTTACTAAGTGTCTTAGAGTAAAAAAATCACTCCTAAGTTGCCCAAAATTTTCAGATTAACACAATTTTTGTCCTACTTTTAGGAGTAGGAGTAGGAGCTATTCATCAACATTCTTAAAAGAGGAAATGTCTACCAAAATGTAGGTGAGCTCCAGGGGGGTCCTACCTGTTCAGGAGTAGCGAGAAAATTGTGTTCAGGCAGACACAGGCGAGGAGGAGAGAGCATTTAGTAACAATAAGTGACATGGAGCTCATGAAAGATCCATTTTCTTCATACAGTATGTTGTCTCCACAGACTGCTACTCTATGTTTTTTTAGTAACAGCAAAGATGCAGCTTTAAAACAGTGACAATGTCAGAAATAATAAATCAAACTTTGCTCTTGTTGCACCATAGATCATGCGCAGATTCATACATTTTCCGACCACTCCCCAGGTGGATATCTGGCAAACTGACAGGTGGCATTTATGCTTTTACAAATTGTCGTCCACTCACTTTTTACCTTTAGGGGTAAAAGTAGGGTAGAATTTGCCTTTAATTATTTCTTTACATTTTACAACCTCCTTCGCAAGCAAAACGCTCTCATTCTTTCTCCAGTTTAACCTTCTTTTTGAAGACAAACATTAGATCAGATTAAACAGTCCTACGCAGCTCTATTATAGGGGCTTTAAACAGTTGTGACTGGAACAGTCTGATTAGTATAACGTCATGCAGAGAGTCCACATATCTATAAGTTTTGTCTGTGTGCATAAAGCTTTCACACAACTGGCGCCGATTACACCATTTCACTCTTAAACCATTTAAATTATACCCACAACTCCAGGGAAATGATTAACGCGCATGAATGGAGCTTGTTTTTCGTTGATTTCATGCTGTGTGTGGGGAACTGTATAAATCTGAGCATGATCTGCAGTGCTGTAAGAGCAAAGTGTGATTTATTATCTCCAACATTGTCGGCTGTCACAAACGCGAATCATCACTGTTATTAAAAAATAAAAAAATGTAGAGTAGCAATCACTTGCAGAGACACCAAACCTAAAACAGTTCTTCCAGGTCCAAACTCACCTTGTGAGATTCCACAGCCATCTTTAGCTCCTGAAGCTCCTTCTCTCTCTCCTGAATTACCTGCTTGGATTTTCCCTGAATCTCCAACAACTGCTTCTACAAAGAAACACAGCGCATAACTCAATTGAGCTGACATTTTATAAACTCCACAAGAGTACAGTGAAACCTCGGATTATGAGTAACGTGGTTTACGAGTGTTCCGCACGACGAGCAAAAATTTTAAATAAATTTTGACTTGGAAAACGGTCTTGGTTTACGAGTACCGAGTCTCATGTATCAAACATGCGCTTCTTGTTTTGACGCCGAGCATCACATGATCACAACTGAGCCAACGGTTTTTCTTTCTCTCTTGTGCTGCGGAATTGTGAGTAATCGTCTCCCCTGCTGGGTCCTAGTCCGTGTCTCTCACTGGTATAATCAACATCCGTGCACACGTGTACTGTTTACTCTAACACTGTGACCACGTGTGTGTGTAAAACATATTATTTTGTGTCTGTGTGCGTGTGTGTACAGCGCGCATGTAAAGCAAAAGCAAGTCTCATTAGAGAGGTTAAAGATCCATTTTCTCTCTCTCTATCAGCAACAGACACACACACTCTTTCTCTCTGCTCTACACAGAAACACTGCTCTGTCGCGATTCTTTTCTAAGGTAAAGTGCAGGTTAATTTGTTTTATTTTTACTTTACAGCAGTGATTCCGTTAGTGTGGCGCTCAATCGAGTGTCATTAGAGAGATTTCTTGTTTATTTTTCCGATAAACCAGTGTTTCCGTTGTGTGCGAAAAGAGTGGAGGAAGGGTAACTGTTTAAGATGAGAAGGGGAAGAGGGGAGCTTACTTTAGATTCACACTCTCACACACACACACGCACGCACGCACAGCGCCTGCGCGCACAAACGGAAACACTTATCTGTCGGGATTTATTTTTACTTTTTTTTAAAGGTAAAGTGCAGGTTAATTTGTTTTATTTTTACTTTATATTTTGTGTTAATTAATTCTATGTATTTATTTTTTTTAGGCTGTGGAAGGAATAATTTGAGTTTCCATTATTTCTTATGGCAAAATTCGCTTCGGTTTACGAGCGTTTTGAAATACGAGCCCGCTTCCGGAACGAATTATGCTCGTAATCCAAGCTTACATTATATTTCCTATTTCAATGAAATTAAACAAAAAAGCTTTTATGTCTAATAAAACTAAAGCTAACTAATAATAACTATTAGATATTATTATTATTAGATAGCTAGTTAAGCTAACTAATAATACTAAAACTACATTAAAAATGAACATTGAAATAATTTACAAGGTGTAACTGAAAACTGTGAGACATTGTTACCTGTTTCTCAGCTCGTCCTGCTGCAGCTGATACTGTATCGTGTCCTTTATGGTCATCCATGGTACACAACATGCAGATACACTGCTGGTCAGTGCGACAGTAAACCTCCAGCAGTTTGTCATGCTGAGAGCAGATCTGCTCCTGGAGTCGTCTGGAGGCTTCGACCAGCTTGTGCTTCTTAAAGGCAGGAGATTTATAGTGAGGCTGGAGGTGAGTTTCACAGAAAGAGGCCAGACACACCAGACAGGACTTGATGGCTTTGTGTTTTCTCTCAGTGCAGGAATCACACTCCACATCTTCAGGTCCAGATGAACACTGAGCAGGAGGTGCAGATTGGACTCCTGTCTTCTTCAGAGTCTCCACTACTTCAGCCAGAACAGTGTTTTTACTCACAGCAGGTCTTGGAGTGAAGGCTTGTCTACACTGAGGACAGCTATAGACTCCCTTCTGATCCTCCTGATCCCAGCAGTCATTAATACACTTCATACAGAAAGTGTGTCCACATGAAATAGCCACAGGATCCTTCATCAGGTCCAGACAGATTGGACAGCAGAACTGATCCTGAAGTCCTAAAATACTGGCTTCTGCCATTTTACTCAAAAACAAACACACTCACAATGACTTACAGCAACACACACACACACTTCCTGGTTCAGTTTCTAGAAGTCGTGTTTGAAAACAGCTGTGTCAGATGGAAGGAAAAGTATTAAACAGGTCCGCGCGCTGCACGACCTCGCGCTGAACTTTCACATTTCAGATAGAGTAAAAGTCGGGTTGCCAGGTGTTTAATAAATAAGAATTAATTTCTATTTCAAAACATAATTATACCAATAGCATGCTTTACCATAACCAATGGAAATCTGGTCTTCTCTAGTTTTTTAAGACTGTATGTAAAAAAATATTACAATTTAGTTTCGGTATGAACTTCTCTGCGCTGTTGCTGACTACCGGTCTCTGATATTTTACAGCGCGTGAAACAGCGCCCCCATGTTATGTGATGGAAATGTGGTGAAACCCGGTATTGCACTTTAACCGAGGAGGAGTTGTGTGTGAGGTCATCACTTTTGTGCAAATGACTTGTTTCCAAGAAATTAGCCGTTTTTAATGTCTGCCTAATTTCTGCTGCAGTGAGCCAAATGTATGATTTTCAAGACCCCTAAAGTTGTTTCAGTGCAGCAAGGAAAAAAAGGTTTGGGCCTACAATTTACACCTTTATCTAGTTCATTTACAGGGAAAGAAAATATATTTCGTGTAAAAGCACATGCCTTGTGTTGCTGTACTGCAATTTGGAAAATATGCCCCATCACTGCCCCAGATCATAGAAAGGCAGTGGTTCATGACATATTATCACATATTTAGCTCAAACGCAGAGCTCTATGCTTACTAAATATGCCCAGTATAAGTATTATTATTTAATCGAATTATACTGCACAATACACATACCAGATGATATTAACACCTTTACTCAGATGGTGCACAATTACATCTGTAAAAGTGACAGAGGCTCATACCCAAAGAAGGACAGAAAATGGCCTTGCGTGTCGCACCTTAGCACATTACATTCCAGTTATGGAAGGAAATAATGGTGGCACAACAGTTGCATTTGTAGACTGCTTGGACTGGAAAGTGTTGTCTATTTTGCATAGAGGAAGTGTAAAATAAATAAAGTTTCAGTTTTACATTATTGTTTTAACTACACTTGTGCTGACCTGACCCATAGCTTAGGTTGGTACAAAGATTTTCTCCTGGAATATCCCCCAAACCTATTCCACAACAAGATCATTCAGTAACTGGTATTCTAGGTTCTGCATGATAGTCTTGTTTGTGTGACACGCATAAAAATTATATATACAGTCTCAGTGCAGGAATCCAAAATGTTGCATTTGGGCCAACCAGCTTCCTCCCCCCCTACACATACACTATGTAGTGTATATATAGTGTATACATATA
>JAOTRS010002459.1:0-11763 GCA_028565755.1 Dinotopterus cunningtoni | reverse complement strand
AATACCGGGCACACACACACCGGGAGGGGGAAAAATCAAAGCAATGTAGTCCGGTACAGCACGGAGTGTCCGCTGCAGTGTTAGTCAACGAGTTTGTCAAAAAACAAGTTCTTCGTAAAAATATAAATAATATTTTTTTAAAAAAGGGGACGGACTGGAGGATTAAAATGTATTTAAAGACTTGAAAAAAACCTCAGTTCGTAAGTCATTTGTACTTAGTAGGTGTTTGTTAGTAGGTGTTTCGTGCCTCTATTCCTCTCTCTCTCTCGCGCGCGCGCGCTCACACACACACTAATGTACTCATCTTTTTAGGGTATCAAAAAAAAATAAACATGAAAAGGAAAAAAATGCTAAATAAAACATGAAACGTTAAAAATATTTTAATTATTTATATTTTACATGTTTTAAAAAAAATCATACGTATGAAAACTTATGGCCCAGGCTGTATACACACATATACATATATATGCGCTGTGTGTATGTATACTGTATATATGAGTACACACTTCAGGAAATGAAAAATATTATAATGTATATTATATTAATATAATATAATAATATCATATTATTATCATAATATTATCATATATATCAATATATAACACATAGCAATAAATTTAGGTTAGCACTATCGCCTTGCACCTCCAGGGTCCGGGTTCAATTCCCGGCCAGGCTCGATTCCCGTCTTTGTGTTTGCATGTTCTCCCCGTGCTTGGTGGGTTTCCTCCGGGTACTCCAGTTTCCTCCCACAGTCCAAAGATATGCAGATTAGGCTAATTGGTGTCCCCAAATTGACCGTCGTGTGTGAATGAGTGTGTGTGTGTGTGTGTGTATGTGTGTGTGCCCTGCGATGGATTGGCACCCTGTCCAGAGTGTACCCTGTCTCATGCCGTAAGCCTCCTGGAACAGGCTCCAGACCGCCATAGCAAAACATTTAGTGTTAAAATATTTACATGCATACAATGGGCGGCATGGTGGCTTAGTGGTTAGCACTGTCGCCTTACACTTTCAGTTCCCGGCCAGGTTTGATTCCTGCCTCTGTGTGCATAAAGTTTGCATGTTTGACCTGCACTTGGTGGGTTTCCTCTGGGTTCTCTGGTTTCCTTTACAGCCCAAAGACATGCAGATTAGGCTAATTGGCCTTCCCAAACTGTGTGTGAATGAGTGTGTGTGTCTGTGTGCCCTACGATGGATTGGCACCCATACAGTATATAGAGTCAGTCAAAAAATTTATAAAAATGTATACACACTCCAGGAATAGAAAAATTTGTATCAATATTTACTCATCTATACCGCTTAATCCTGTATACTGGTCAGGGGGACCCTGGAGCCTATCCAAGGAGACTTAAGGCACAGTTCCAATCCATCACAGGGCTCAAACACATACACACAGTACAGGTAATTTGGGAACACCACTTAAACTAATCTACATGTCTTTGGACTGTTGAAGGAAACTCACCAAGCACAGAGAGCACACAAACTCCACGCGCACAGCCCTGAGGTGGGAATCGAACCTGGACGCTGAAGGTCCAAGGTGATAGTGCTAATCACTAAGCCACAAGACTTAATCACTAAGCCACGTGCTGCCCAAGACTTGACAAATCCTCCCAAATCATGTGGTTCCGTTTGTACTCCTTACACTGTGAAAATTACATCGTAGCGAGTGAAATATTCCTAATTATAACTATCTATAATTTCTTACGTGTATTTGTAGTCAGTTGTCACTAAAATTATGTCTTGCTCTATTAGGGAAAAATTTTGCTTCTTTAAAGAAATATCATTGCTATAATATCATTTTACTATTCTTTTGTGATGGACTGGACCTCGTTCAGCGCGTATAACCCACAACACACCCAGAGTTCCCAAGATTAAGCTCCGGATCCACCATTAATGACCAAGTGAGGTTTTTTTTTTTTTCTACCCATACACTAGAGCATGTAAAAAGTGCTGAGCGATGCTCTCTAATAGTTCTGCTTTCCACAGGAATTCTAAAGAAAGGTGTCCTACATAAGACCTTCAAGTTCCCCTAAAGGGACAAAACCAACGACCTCATTACGGATCTAGATTTAACCTTTCTCTCTAAGAGCCTTCCGAGGAGTCTTCATAAATAATGCAGTGCTCTCAGTGGTTTAAAAATTGAAAATGATGATCATTACAGAATCATTAAAGATTTGTCCGGGGTGCGAGAGCCGTTCCAGGAACTTTGGTGACCTCAGAGAGAAATTTATTTATAAGTCTGCGGTGCTTTCAGTCACCCTGGACGTGGTTAAGGTTACTCGAAGACACTTTGCTGCTCACCTGATGGACAGTTCTGCTGAGGGGTGGAAAATGTCCTGGCGTTTAAAGTCACCTCTGCAAGGACGTGAAGAAAACTTTATCGATTAGGAATAAAAAAAAGTAGCGCTGGTCCTGGAATAAGGCGTACACACTTCAGTCAGCTGTCTGAAATGCTGATTTAGGGGGAAAAAATGTCTCATTTGTTTAAATTAAATAGTAAAAACTTATGTGTATGTTTTTATCTGACACATACTCCTTCCTAAACCTTAAATCTGTTGAGCGTTATAAATAAAAGCCATGGCAAAACTCTCTGAATGTAATCGAATAATATCTGAATGATCTGATGTCTAAACCTCATTTGATCCTGAAGCCTGACACAAAGCCTATTATTTTTTAATGACTATTCCAGTGTCTCCATCTAGTGGTAATAGTGAGCTGTGCACATTTCCTTCTCATGCATTTTAGGACCTGCAACATCCTGTACTGTACATGTTCATTTTTTGTTGTTGTTACTTCTTGCAGTTTTCCATCTCATTTTCAAAAAACATTTTAAAGTCAAGGACCAAATACTATGCTGAGGGTTTTATTCTGATTCATCAGTAGTAAGTTGTTCACTCACTCTGACTTACTCATCGTCTATACCGCTTTATCCTGTACACAGGGTCACAGGGGGGCCTGCAGCCTGTCCCAGGAGACTTGATGGGGTACACCCCGGACGGGGTGTCAATCCATTGAAGGACACACAATTTGGGACGCCAGTCAACCTAATCTGCATGTCTTCGGACTGTGGGAGGAAACCAGATTATTCGGAGGAAACCCACCAAGCACTGGGTGAACACACGAGGCGGGAATCGAACCCGGACCCTGGCGGAACGAGGTGACCTTATTAACCACTAAGCCACCGTGTCGCCAGCAGTTGTTGATTAACCTTATATGGTTAAACAGTTTAGTTTCTATAGTGATGCTGCACATAATCTAATACCCTCCTAATACTAAAAGTTTATTAATCACGTACTGTGATGAGTACTGTCATGATCTTTCTGTCATGTCTTGATGCCTCAGTGGTTTAGTGATTAGCGCTGTACTGTCGATTTGCTATTTTCAGGGTTGGGGGTTCGAATCTCATCTCGGTTCTGTGTGTGTGGAGATTGCATGTTGTCCCAGTGTGTGATGTGTTTCCTCCTGGCACTCCAGTTTCCTCCCACAGTCCAAAGACATGCATTGTAGGCTGAATGGAGTGCCAGACTTGCCCTTAGTGTGTGAATGGGTGTGTGAGTGTGTGTGTATGCTTGTGTTGTGCACCCAATCCATGGTGTAACCCTGCTTGTTTCCTGGGATGGGCCTCAGTCCCGCCGCAACCATACAAGAGGATAAGTGGGATAGACAGTGGATGGATAGAATGGATGGAGTCTCCAGTGTCAGAACTTTGCGGTTTGTCAGGAAGTGTGTTTTTATTGGCTAGGTAACTCCAAGAGACACAACAAGTGTTTGTCACAGACATAACACTGGACCGGCGTTGGTGTTAAACTGCTTGGTGGATTGTGCACAGTACTAAATGTAACTATAACCGGATGATCCCGGCTGTTGTAAAAGAAGGTAACAAGCAAAGGAAACTGTTTATAAAACCATGGTTCAGAAAATGATGTTTGTGAAGCAGGTCTGTGAAAAAACTGCATCTGGTGGGGTTTTAAAAGACAAGAATCGAACCCTCGATCCTGGAGGTGTTTAGGACACAGTGCTAACCACTAAGCAATAGTTCCTATTTTTCAGGAAAAAGCTGTCATACTAATGTCTTAATAAAAAATACTGTGTCTATGTTTTGGAACCGCTGATGCAAACGTTCCGGTTGTTTTAGTATAAAAGTTGTTGTTTAAGATGATCAGTTAGACTAAGAGGAGAGCTAGAGATTAAAGCACTGCTGCATCATTCTGTTTAGGAAGCAAGGGCTGAATGTCACTGCACCGCTCTTATCAGGTAGGCAGCCTTTAAAGCTCAGAGCATTTCATCTGTTATTTGTTTTGCTGCTTTTTAAAATAAACATAAACATATATGGGGCTCAGGATTGTGCAGTATAGAGTGACATATCACTTTTTTCAGCACAACCTATGCAATATGATGAACTGAATTTTATTTCATTTTAACCAACTACAAACTGAGCCTTTAAAGCTCAGAGCATTTCAGCTGTTATTTGTTAAGCTGTTTTTTTTTTTAAATAAACATAAACATATACAGTATAGGGCTCAGTATAGTGTGGTATAGGGTGACATGTCGCTTTCCTTTAGTGCAACCAAGGCAATATGATCAACTGAATTTTATTGCATTTTAACCGACTATACAGACATGACTGAGCAAAAAAAAAAAAAAAAAAAAAAAGATCACACAGGCAAAGAAATAGCACAGATACACATGATCACATGTTTTTATTGTTGTTTTTGGTGGTTTCTTTGACCAAATAATAATAACAATAATAATAATATGCTCATTTTGAGAGTTCTACATTTTTGCGACATTATTCCTATATTTCAGTAGTAGTAAAATTTACACATTATAAAAGTAATGATGATTTTCATTCTATCAGACGTATCCGAAAACCCAGTTTGATGTCTGAAGCCTCTCATATTTATTGTCACTGACATTATGCAATATGATTGACTATGCTGTGTTGCCGGCACAGATATGTGCCACTTGGGTTTTAAGGGTTTTAAACGGCATTATCGATAACGCAGGGCCTGAAAACAGACCCATATATCCATAAATTTTAGAATTTCATTGTAAAAGATATCTCGAAGATCCTGCATCGATTATAAATATTGATATGAAACCAATTCAGGGTAAAATTTTACAAATAAAAAAAAAGAAAGAAAGAGAGAAGCAGTTAATGCTTGGGCCGGATGAATGACACTATCAATATACTGTACATGTGCAGAAAAAAAAGGATGAAAGCATGGATCGTGATACAGAGTGTTAATTACACTTCCAGCATGAATTTGCTTTAAATCAGCAGCAGGAGTGTGTAGGCCTCCCGGGATATCACTGTCATGTCCAAGTCTTCCATCAGACTTAAGAAATAAAATAATCATGAAGCAGACTGTTTGTTTATTTATTTATTTATTTATTTATTTATATGTCCCTGCTATTTTAATAGAAGGAAAAAATGTGCCAAGTACGGCCGCCTGCTGAGGGTCTGAGACACACGCGACACACCGACTGTTGCAGAGGGAACGTGTGGGAACGGTTTCTCTGGTCAACTTTCTGGAGAGAGATAGAGAGAGGAAAAGAAATTGGCTGAAATATATGGAAATTATCTAGTAAAGATATCATCCGTGCATTTATATACAATATTTTGGCATACACACACACACACACATACACACACACAGAGGGGTACAGCATACGCAGGGTGATTTTGTGATGGACAGGTCTGTAAACGTGTCGTCTGTCAGTCATGGTGTGTGAATGGATGAAATATAAATTATTAATCATTAGTTTGTGTATGGTGTGCTGTGTGTGTGTGTGTGTGTGTGTGTGTGTGTGTGTGCATGCGTGTGTGTGTTCTGACCCACTGTATCTGTTATACACACTGACTGAGTATAAATTAAATTCACCCCATTACTTATTAATGTCTATTACTTTATGTTCAATGAGGCAAGATGTATACAATGTGTGTGTGTGTGTGTGTGTGTGTGTGTGTGCATGGACGAGCATGAACCGTCTCTCTCATTATGTCCGAATATTATTAACTCTGTAAATAAAACTATAGAGAGCAGTACTGTATTTGTGTTTGTACTTTAATTATTTGTTTTTTGTGTAAATGTGTGTAAGCTGTGTGAAAATTGATCACTATTGATGATGATTGATTCATTCCAGCGCATAAAATTGATCATTTTATTCCTAGCGAATTACGAAAGCGGAATAAACCTCTATGTATTGCGTCTGATTTGATGTGTGTGTGTGTGTGTGTGTGTGTGCATGATTTATTTAACTCGTGTCTTTTGTTTCGTTCAGGGCAGCAGTGTTGGGTTCAAGGTTAATGGTTAGCGATACGACTGCATTACACCTGAGTGAGACAGGGGAAATTGGACAACTTGTCCTCCAGGCAGCCTTCTCTCCCCTACAGTCTTAATATTCTGCACTTTCCATCTAATTAGCCAGATAGTGAGAGCGAGAAATCCAGTGAAGCGCGTCTCCTTTACAGGACGCATGTCTGATGGGAAAGTGATCTTTAACTCACGTGTTGGTTTACGCCATTTCTTAATGACGTCACAGGGTCAGAACACAAGGTTACGGAAATTTATCAGAAAATTATAAATACGATTCGGTGACGTATCATGATTATTGTGTGCTGTGATTCAGGTATCGCAACACTGACTCCAAAATCCATTCTTTTTTAATAAATATATATATTTTTTATGCATAAACTTTTACATTTAAAATGTTGCTGTCCCTCTATAATCCTGCAGGTGGCACACTTTAAACTATTCACACAATCTGTGAAAATTATTTGCTATATGTTATATTTTATATAATATATAACTAGATATTATAGATTTGTTTACTTATTACTTATATAAAATTATTTTACATAAGTTTGTTTAGAATTGTAACAAAATCTGAAGATCAAAGCAGGATGTTTATAAAATCGTGATCCTTACAGAATCGCAATACAAATAGAATCGTATTCCTGTCCCAATAAATACCAATGTTTTAAATTGACCAATAAATTAAACTGACCTTTAATGACATCCTTAAATTCAATTTCAACATATGACAATTGCTTAACAATAGTTTAAATTCAAATGAATTTGATTAATTGCTGAAATGGTTGAAAAGTTACTGTTAATTATTTTCCAAAAACAGGATACAGTACAAGTCAAAGGTCTGGACACACCTTCCAATTTACTGTTTTTTTTTTTTTTTTAGTGATTCATTTTTTACATTCTAGAACAATACTGTAGATTTCAAAACCATGAAATAACACATGAAATTATAGAATTAAGTAACAATAACAACAGCAACAACCAGTTGTTATTTTAAGACAAAACTTACCTCTGCTGCAGAGGAGAAGTTCATTTAGAGTCACCAGTCTCAGAAATCGCCAATTAACAACCAGCACCTCAGATTAGAGCCGTTATGAAGGATTTACAGAGTAGAAGTAGCAGATATACATCTCAATATCAACTGTTCAAAGGAGATTATTGTATATTTTGGATAAACGCCTTCAGCATTGTTTTACAGTGTAGAGAGAATTGAGTTACAAGGTGTGTCCAAATGTGTTACTCGTACATCAGGTAGTGTTTTATTCCTGTTCGAATGGGCAAAATTGGTGAAAAAAATGGATGGCATGCCCTCTATCTCCACTGTCAATCACAGCAACTATGGACAATTGTCTTCGTCTTTAAGTTCATATATACAGTATATGAACGAGGTCTAAGAGTGCTATGTTCTTCTGTCCTGAGACTGTCGCAAAGCAGCTTTACAGAAGTACAAATTCTGCATGTAAATTTAAAAAAAAGTCTCAGAAAGAGATTTCAACAAGTCTCAATTCTAGAAGGGATGTAAGCGGTTTATACTGTACTGTGTAATAGAGGAGACCTGACTGGTGGGTGGAAACTGGAATTGGAGAAAAAATTGGGGAAGAATTTGTCCATTTTTAGCCATTTATCGTTACTTTAACCATCCATCCAGCCATCCAGGATCCTCCGTAGTCCAACTAGGGGCTGTGGAGGCCAGTGGTGACCATTGTGTTTATTCCCATTTTTACTACCATGGTAGGACCTCCAGTCAACATACACACACTTGTTCACATCAGTTAGCCTAATCTGCATGTTTTTGGACTGTGGGAGGAAACTGGAGTACCCGGAGGAAACCACCATGTTGTAGAGCATCTCTTTAAAATACTAGTTCCAACACCAGGGTTTTGTTTTTCCCTCCAGCTTAAAGTTAACCCAGTTTGTCAGCCACTCATTTATCCTGAAGACTTTCCCATGAATGTATTAGAAAGAAACATTGAAAAGACCAACATTCCTTTGGAAAACCATTATCTTCTGGGTGACACTGTAGTTTTATTAATGCTCAGATTACGTCTTAGAGCCCTGACATGTAAAACCACAATGTATTTACATAACCTCACGTACAGTATTGTGTAAAAATGTGCATATTGTAAAGACAAAAGCTGACGCGTAATACGCGACCCAGGCAGCAGGTAGCAGCACATGTACATATAAAAAAGCTTTATAGAGTCCATGAAGTCCAGCCCTCTGGCTAATGTGGGAGGATGCCAACCCTCGGGTTTAAAAATACTTTAAAAATGATCCACTTTGTAACACTGTCTATCCATCTTCCCATTTTCTTTTCCACGTATGTCAGTGTGAGATATCAATTTACATTTACATTGAGATCTACTGGCGGTACAGAACAGTGAATTTAAAGGACGTATATGCCAAGGAAACGTCATAAATGCATGGAAATGAAATTGTAAATTTTACGCAGATCTGGCCTGCAACAACATGAATAATACGTAGCTGGCTAAAACACACCTTCTGCCAACTTTTCTTTCGACACACCTTTTAGTAAAAAAAATTAAAATGAAACTTATTATACTATATGAGTACAATTTTACGTTTTATGAGGCTTTATGTTTTGCATGATGTGCAGCGCAGTGCTAGAATGTTTACCCCTAAAAATAAAAAAATCTCATAAAACTGTGATATTCAGTACGCAGCATTATTCGTAGCTGTGGGCTGATGAATGGTGCTGTGTGGCCGTTTTCTTGCTGAGATGTGTGAGCGTAGCACGTAGCAGGAGCGTTGCAGTGGAATGGAAATCGATAAGATCTAAATTATTCAGGATTAAGGAACGTAATAATCCTCTTGCTAAAATGATATTAAGCGCTTAATTGGCTGGTACACAGAAGGCCGCGTTTGAAAATGCCAGTAACAAAATGGCGAGTGGATTAATTTACATTAATATAGACTCGAGTGTGTGAGTGAGTGAGTGAGTGAGTGTGTAAGTGTGAGTGAGTGAGTGAATGACTGTTAAGTACTTGGGTGTGTTTGAATGAATGAGCACTTTTCTTATTGGCGTAAAATGTAGTTCTTTCTTTGGGGATTAAGTGAGGAAATGAATGAAGGACGGGGTGAGTGGGTGACTGGGTGAATAAGTGACAAGGTGATTAAGTGGATGACTGAGTGAATGCGCGATTAATTGATTGAGTGGGTGACTGAGTGACTAAGTGATTAAGTGGGTGACAGTGAATGAATAAGTGACTGAGTAAATAAGTGACTGAGTGGGTGACTAAGTAAATGAGTGACTGAGTGAATAAGTGATTGACTGTGTGAATGAGTGATTGATTGATTGAGTGAGTGACTAAGTGAATGAGTAAATACGTGATTAAGTGGGTGACTGAATAAATGAGTGACAAGGTGACTGAGTGGGTGACTGAGTAAACAAGTGACAAAGTGACTGAGTGGGTGACTGAGTGAACAAGTGATTAACTGATTGAGTGAGTGATCGAGTTAATGTATGACAGAGTGATTGAGTGGGTGACTGAGTGACTAAGTGACTGAGTAAATGTGTGACAAAGTAATTAAGTGGGTTACTGAGTGAATGAGTAATTAATTGCTTGAGTGGGTGACTGAGTGAATAAGTAACAACATGATTGAGTGGCTGACTAAGTAATTGAGTGATTGATTGATTGAGTGGGTGACTGAGTAAATGAGTGACAAAGTGATTGAGTGGGTGACTAAGTGAGTGAGTGACTAAGTGACTGAATGACCTAATGAGTGAATGAGTAAATGAATGAATAAGTAAGTCACAGAATAAATACATAAGTGAAGTGCCTGAGTGAGTAAGTAAATACAGAGGCTCTGTGTGTAAATGAATGAGTAAGTGACTAAGTGACTTGCTGAGTGACTGACTGAGTGAATGACTGAATGACTAAGTAAGTGAATGTGTGGTTAAGTTACTGAATGAGTGACTGGCTTAATGACCAAGAGTGTGAATAAGGGAATGAGTATGTGACTGAGTGAATAAAAATGAATGAGTGAGTGAGTGAGTGAATAAGTGAGTTACTGGGTGGGAAACTAAGTGAATAAGTGAATAAGTGACTGAGTGGATGTTAACTGAAAACCACTGAATGATAAAATGAATGAATGTATGAATGAATGAATGAATGAATTGTTAAGTTATAGCTACACAAGTGGCCGAGTTAGCTAACTATAGTGAAATTGTGAATGAGTGAGGGAGCAAGTAAAGTAATATGTGAGGATGGAGATGAATGAATGAGTGAGCAAGTAAATGAATGAGTGACTGAGTGAATGATTGTATGACTAAGTGGGTGAAAGAATGATTAAGTTTTCAAGCAAGTAACTAATTGACTAAGTGTGTGAATAAGGGATCGAGAAATTTACCAAATAAATGACTGAATGACTGAATGCATGAGTTCATTGTAGTGAAATGGTGAATGAGTAAGATAATATGTGAGGGTGTGTTTCAGTAAGTGGGTGAGTGAGTAAGTGAGTGAGTGAGTGAGTGAGTGCTTCTTCCAAAACAAAAGAAGGCTACTTGAGCAGCTAAGTGGATGAAGAAAAGAGTGAGGGAGTGATTAGTACATGTGCATGAATGAATGAATGAATGAATGAATGAATAAAAATGAATGAATGGAACAGTTACAGTAAGTAAGTGCCTCAGTGTGTATTTTATTTGGGAATCTGAAATGCCAGGAGCTGCAGACGGCCTCATCCTGGTTAAGAAGAAAGCACTTGAAGTGAGGAGTTAAAAATCTTAAAATATTTTTGCTTCATTCATTAATTAACAAATGCACTATTGTTAAAAAAATTAAATTGAATCAATAACATAAAAGCATTATTTTTGCACGCTCACATAAAGCAAGACGTTTTTGCCACACATTGTTATTGCTCCCTTTTATATACGTACTGTATGAGACTTTTCTTCCACTTCAGTGTACGTCAGCGTTGAGCTTCTAGCTAAAGGCAGATTCCAGGCTATAAAACTATTTTTAATTCTTGATTTCCCTTTGATTAAACTTGTCTTAAACACCCAGGAGGCGACGGTGGTTTAATCTCACTTTTCTCACTCTCATAACTGCAAACCTCGCAGCTCAGCTTTCAGTTCCACTGATTTATTGCAGCGCTGAATAATACGCTAGAAAATGAATAACTGAATATTAAGCAGAGACTTCAAGGGGTTAAAGCCTTCTAATGTTCTGACAGTAGAGAAAGAGGATCTATGTGGTTTGTTTTGGTTTTTAGTACAGTACCAGTCAAAAGTTTGGACGCAGCTTCTGATTCAATGTTTTTTTTTGTTGTGATTTTATATTCTACATTTCAAAACTATGAAACAACACATATGACATTAGGGTTTTTAGTTTTAAGACATGAAGGTCAGTTCCTGTAAGAACAGTATTGTGTCGAGTGCATTTGCAAAACCCATCAAGCTCCATGATGAAACTGTCTCTCATGAAGACCT
>JAOTRS010002438.1:0-11764 GCA_028565755.1 Dinotopterus cunningtoni | reverse complement strand
AACAAGCTAGTGTTAATTAGTTAATGTTAGTTTTTTTTTTTTTAAGAATTATTATTTTTACATTTTTTGTGTCACAATTCCAACCCCTTTTCCTTCTGCTGCTAGTTGAGAAGTCTAAGAATGGACGGACACATCAAAGTCTTCAAAAATCTTCAGTAACACCAGAAAAAGTCGCTAGATTTGTCGCTAATCGCTTTTTAAAAAAATGTGTCGCTAGAAGGGTCTGAATACTCGCTAAATATAGCGACAAAGTTGCTAAGTTGGCAACACTGCTAGCAGCAAAGGTGGCAAGAAACATAGTGCAAGTACTTCCTTATTGTGCTTAAGTACTTATTTTATGTATCTCACTTCGAAATGTGATACTTTCTACTCACTTCTTTTTGTTTTTTACTAAAAAACCTGCACTACATTTTAAATAGAGACTCATTACTCTTCAGATGATGATTTTCTAATCTAAACATAAGAGTTCACATTGTCACTTTCACCACAGTGTAAGATGTTAAGCATAGGAGCAAAAAACAAATAATCATAATAATTCACTAGTCCTAGTTTACAGAAATGATTGGCAGGTCAATATGAAAGCGCAGATTGGTTCAAAATTCATAAATTTTTAAAATAAAATTTTCAATCCTAATTGTCTTTTCCATAACAGAACACACAGTATTAATTTTTAAAAGATGTCTTCAAATATTGTGAAATTTCTAAAAATTTTAATTTCTTACCCAAGCCCTACAGTCTGGAGCTTACTGTATATATCACATAGTATAACTCATGCTTTTGATGTCAGGAAGGTAGTATGCATTAAGCATTGGACTGAGGAGTCCCGAGGAGAAAACCTGGATTCTAGGTCACTAACCATATGCTCATTAAAGTTTTATGCTGGTTGGACTTCCCGACATCATTCCCTAGATAGAGGATGACAGCACTTGCACAGTCACGTTCCGGAGGGAATTCATCAGGGGCCATTGTATCATTCAGTGCCAGCCTCGTTGAAATAATGAAGTGTGCTTTGCAGAATCTTCAGCAAATCACATAATGACCTGCTTCAGTCAATAACACAAAGTCCATTTCCCATAACCCTTACTCCAGACTTCATCACATGACTTCCATCCCTATTCATAGTCCCGTGCTTATTAATTATGCACACTCGTCCTGTTCCCAGGTACATCTTGTAAATCTTTTAAAATAACCCTGTGGTTTAGTGTGAAATCTCACTCCAGCTTTTTGTCAGTGACAATTCTTTTTTTGATTGCCATTCCGGTTTGGACCAAGTGTACTGTGTTGGCTGACTGCCTGGCTGATCTGCATTTTACTCTTTTTTTAGTTTGAGTCACTCTCTGGTTTTAGTGCTTTATTATTAACTGTCTCCAAACAGTTAAAGCATTAGAGATTAGAATAGGGTAAACCATATAGTTCAGACTGTGTGTGTGTTTTAAGTGTGTGTGTGTATGAGAGAGAGGGAATAAATAGAGACAGCATGTGTCTGTTAAAAGAGTGTCCCTAGAATCAGCTGACACAATGTTTTTCTTTCATCCTTTCTCTGATAATCGCTCTCGCTTCCGCTTCTCCTTTATCTCTGTCGTCATCTGTCACATCCCACTCTGACTCTCCTCGAAATCTGAGACAGGTGATTGAGTTTTAGTCATGGAGCACACACTCCTCCTTGTTTTCCTGGAAATTTTTGACTGGCTCTAATTAATAAAGGCACACTAGAACACTGCCTTAAAACAAACTTTTATCACTTGATTTATTTTGTATTATCTATTGCCTGAAGCACTAAGTCGAACATCTTCAACACAATTTCATTTCCAAAATTAATAATTTCTCTATTCAGAAACACATAAGTTGGTGAGTCAAAAATTATCCACACTCCGGCTGTAGAATTTATTCTAATTAACTTAAAAAAAAAAAAACATAATTTTTCAACATAAACTCTTCGCTTTTTAATACACTCTGTCCATCTGTCAACAAGTGTTTGTATTCCCTCATTAAAAAATGTTTTAGTCTGAGCTGCGAGTCACGAATGCACCGCTGTCTTCACTGCTTCATCAGAAGTGAATCTTCATCCTGGTTAGGGCTGGTTTCAGGGAACCAAACAGGTGAAAGTCGGATTGAGCGAGATCAGGACTATATGGAGGATGCTTTAAGACCTCAAAATAAAGTTTTGACAGTGTGGGCTGAAGTGTGCGCACGTGCATCGTCATGAGAGATCATCACCCAAGTTTAGGCTTCAGCTCTTTAATAAGCGTCTCACTGTAATGAGGACTGTGGATTGTTGAACCTTTTTCCTGATAATGTTCCAATAGTGGCGCTTAAGAATCTCAGAAAACAGGAAGCATTGATTAATGTTCCAGCTGATGGTTGACTTTTAAACTTTTTCTCAGTCGTTGATTGAGGATGTTTCCGTTCCATACTCTGCTGTTTACTCTCAGGCTCGTAGTGATGAATCCGTGTCTCTAGTCACCAGTAATGATTCTCTTTAAGTAAGTTTCGCCATCCTTAGAGCTTCAGTCCAAATTTAGTTTGCAGATATCCAAACGCGTCTGTTTATGCTCTTCGGTGAGTTGGTTCAGCACCAGGTATATCCTCAGGTAGAGCACCCATTTTTGTTCGCACCACAGTTACAAATGACCTGATGTAACACATTCACACATGCACAGCAGTGACTGGGGAGACAGACACCCGAGAGAGAGAGAGTGTGTGAACTGGCACGGTGTCGAATTACATGCGAGCACACACATAACGCACACACTCCGTAGCGCAAGAGAGAGAAAAACACACACACACACAGACACACACACACACACACACACACATACACACACAATCGCCTGCACGCATAAACGGAAACACTTATCTGTCGGGATTTATTTTTATTTAAGGTAAAATGCAGGTTACTTTGTTTTATTTTTACTCTATATTTTGTGTTAATTATTTTATGTATTAATTTTTTGGGGCTATGGAATGAATAATTTTAATTTCCATTATTTCCTGCTTTGATGTACGAGTGTTTTGGAATACGAGGCCGCTTCCGGAACGAATTATGCTCGTAATCCAAGGTTCCACTGTACTGTCTTATAAAAGCTCTATTCTGTTCTGTTTTAATGCAAGGAGCAATTTTATACAAATTCACAACAAAAGCCTCATAAATTCTCCCCCAATTGCATTTTTCCCTTAACTTTAAGAGTTTGTTTCTAGTAACATAGCTGAATTCCCACACATTGTCTTAAGGCAAATTGTAGAAAGACTGCCAATGGAGTTTCAGAAAGAACTAGAAGTTACACAGACTTCGTCCTCCCACTTACATTAGAGACATTTTCAAAACCTCAGAGTGATTTGCATTACCTTTCTTTTTCTGTGTCTATAGACTTGAACTGGAAATTCACTTAAAATTTTCCAGAACATTTGGCTGGAGACCACAAAGTGAAAGACCTTGGCTCTTGCTTTTTGCTCTCAGCTCAGACTCTGTGATTGACAGAGAAAAAGAGAATAGTAGAATAGAGAGCAAAAGAGCATTTGATTGAAATCTGCTCCTTTCTTAGGGAACCCATGTTAATGCTAATAGAGCTTGAGAAGTTTGCATTTCCTGCACTGCTCAGATCACAGTCAGCCCTCTGGGAGCCCTACAGAACACACATCTAATAGAATAATCTATGATTAAATTAGAATAAAATAATAAAATGCATTAGTAAGCCGTTGGACTGTATGCCCCAAGACATCAGAACAATTTTAACGTGCTTAGTCATCGATTCTACACATCTCTCAGATTCTATTGGAGCCATGAGAACACTTCTTCCAAAAAATATTGTTACAGTTTGTGTTTAGATGATGGTGTTGGAGAGGACTGTCTAACATCTAGGTATAACACGTCCCAGAGGTTTAGTTGATGGATTGTTTAAATTGGAATCCTTGAAGAGGCCACTAATATTGGCATAGAGCTGTTTTATCATAGGATAAAACTCATCCGACAGGATAACTTCATATTGATTTGTAGTGACTTTTTCATCTAAAAATACACCAGAATAATGCTGGGATAAAACCCAGTTCACTTAACACACTTCTTGTTTGTTATTCCCACCAATGCGCTTGGAAGAAAGAAATAGCTTTGAACTATTGGCTGATATGATTCCAGTCCTACCTGGAGGATGCTCAGACGATCACCTCTCCATCTTATTAATTCAGTCACTACCCACAGCCTGTAACCATAGGCATGGGGTAGCTCAGTGGTTAGGGTGTTGAATTGCTAATCAGAAGGTCCTAGGTTCAAATCCCACCACCAAGTCTTTGTCAGTTGGGCCTTTGAGCAAGGCTCTTAACCCTCAAATGCATAATGAGATACAGATGCAAGTTGCTCTGCATAAGGGTATCTGCCAAATGATATAAATGGATGCCTATTAAACACAAAGTGAACTTCTGTTTTACCGCAACAGGCTGACAAAGCAACTGTAACACTGGTGCCACTGACCTGATCTATTTATCTCATGCGGTCATATTCTACCACATGAATAAGATTCTAAATTAAATAAGTAACTTAAAATCTTCTGCCAGGGGGAAAAGCACAATCTGTCTTCTTAACCAAAAAGAAACCATGGCCTCAGAATAAGAGGTGCTGATTTTCATCCTATTTCATCCTCACCACCAAGGACAGTTTGCATAACACAAAATAAACATTGTCCAAAATTGTACTTACTGTATAGCCCCCCATACTTAACACCTCTCCAAACTACTCACAAAATATCCAACATTCATCCATCATTCAAGACACTTTTTAACCCCACAGCCCTAACCTAATCTCCTCTAGATTTACTCTATAACATCAGAGCTTTCTGGCAGTGCCTCCTGAAGAGATGGCATCCCCACTGGGTTAAGGGCTTAAGACAAAAAATGACCTTCTGACTGCAGCTTTTTTAGCTCCCTGTACAAAAGAATACTTGAACATTGTCCATTCAGACTCAGTATACCCAAACTCGGAAGAATTATAATATGACAAGATTATATGGGTTATTTACTTTATTACATTTTAATTGCTTATACTGCAAAATTATTAACTGTTAATCCTCAAACAAAACAACTAAAACAAATTTGTATGGATTTATGTATGTAAAAGAAAAGGCAGCATAGTGGCTTATTAGCACTGTCGCCTCACACCTCCAGGGTTTCTCCCCGGGCTTCCTCTGGATCCTCCGGTTTCCTCCCCCAGTCCAAAGACATGCAGATTGGGCAAATTGGTAATTTGGTAAAAGGTCCAACCACAGACATAAAATAGGAATAAATACAATGGTCTCAATAGGTCTCCATGATCCCTAGTTGGACTACAGTGGTTCCTAGATGAATGGATGGATGTGAAAGAAAAGACAGCAATTTGTCTGTTATATACATATTTTTAAATAGCACTGGCAAGATTTAGAAAGTTTTAAAATTCTGGAAATGTTCTGGGAAATAGATCTGAAATAGTTCCAAGAATTTAACTGCTTTAATTTATGAGGACTTTCCTTCATCCATCATCCTAATGCCACACTGCCCTGAGATTTAATACAACCCACCCTGAGCTAATCAGAGAGAAAGGAAGACATTGTAGATCCAAATAACAGTTTCAAAGGTTGAGCTAAGAAGAGAAACCCATATTACTACAACCAAAAACACCCCAGAGAGCTTGGTCTTACTGAGTCCAGGAAGAAAAAAATGGACTTTGAATCATAGTGTTATCTGCAGTGTGGATGTGCCTTTGCTGATGTTTTAGAGGTCGCAGCCAAAAACATTGTACTGTAAGTTTTTATGCTAAATCAGAATTTTCTAACCCCCAGTAGAACAGAACTCTGAATTAATCAGTGAATAATACTATCACCCAGGCTTGATTTTTTTTGTGCTGGTTGATCAAAAGATGTTGTAGCTAGTTCAGGGACAATTAACTAAAGACGCAAAGATCACTCCGGAGACCAGGGGTGTTAAGGCCACCAGACCTTATTCTTTTCAGAATACAGCCGAGCAGTCTCTCTGCAGAGGAAAAGCTCTCGTCTCTTCTACGATGTATGCTTATGTACGTTTACATGACACTTCTTCAACATACTGTTCCCACCAACACAATACTCCCATACATGTGTTCTGTTTCTAACAAGATACAATGCTTCAGTACACAGGTTTACTCATTCCCACAAGACACAACGCTCTCATACATGTTCATCATATGGCTAAAGGAAACATCACTCACTCAATTGGACAGCTTGTTCATGCGCTCCCATCCTACAGCAGGTTGCATCTGCTCTGTAGGGTCATCCTGAGGCCTTGATGGCCCGGCACACAGTTTTAAGTCATTAGTCTCTTTACTGGGTACAATGATACATTTCGCACTATATTGTTCCCTATATTGCAGATTAAACATTATCTGTTTAGGTACACAATTCGTGATTAATATTTTGTGGTTAAATCACTACAAAGACCATTTAAATACACCATTTATTTTAGCAATGAGAAGCAGAAAACCAGCAGCACAATATGCCTTGAACAACAAAAAAAACAACAAAAAAAATAAATAAGTAAATAAATGAGGCTTAATAGTTTGCACTGTTGCCTTGGAACTCTAGGGTTGACGGTTCGATTCCCACCTTGGTGTGTGTGTGTCTATGGAGTTTGCATGTTCTCCCTGCACTTGATGGGTTTCCTCCGGGTACTCCGGTTTCCTCCCATCGTCCAAAGACTTGCAGATTAGGTTAATTGTCATTCTTAAATTGCCTGTAATGTGCCTGCGCTCCAGGCCCCCCATATCCCTGTGCACAGGATAAACGCTAAAGAAGATGAATGAATGTATTTATGTAAATGAATAAATAAATAAAAAGCAACGGATGAGAAGTTATTAAAATGTACCAGGTTACAAAATAATTTTAAAGGCTCTGTGACACCAGCAAACCACAGTGAAAGCCATTATTTACAAATGGAAAAACGGTTGTTGTGAATCTTCTCAGAAGTTGACATCCTCACAAAATTCCTCCAACAGTGCTCACTCAGGAAGTTGTACAAAAAACCCCAGACAGACATCTAAGAAACTGCAGGTATTACCTGCCTCAGTTTTGTACATGGTGAGTCATTATCCCACTTTTAGAAAGAAATTGGACAAAAAATGGTATTCATGGAAGTGTTGCATGGTGAAGCCCTCTGCTAATTAGGAGGCCCATTCTATACTTGTCTAAAAACGTGGGACAACCCCCGGGCCTTTTGGGTTGGCATTCCGCAAAGACATGGTGGTGGTACTGTGCAAAGCATGATGATGTGATCATTAGTCCGCACTTATCTCACTCTGTAGCTCACTCATCATTTATACTGCTTTATCTGTAACCTTTAGACTTAGGGCAGGAGGCTGGGTACACCCTGGACAAAATGCCAATCCAGCGCAGGGCACACACATTAACACACTATGGGCAATTAGGAAACATCAATTAGCCAAATGTCTTAAACCTGTGGGAGGAAACCAGAATACATAGAGGAAACCCACCAAGCACAGGTGGACCATGCAAACTCCATGCACAGAGACCTGAAGTGGGAATTGAACCCTCAACCCTGAAGGTGCGAGGGGTCAGTGCTAACCTCTAAGCCACAGTGCTGCCCTTATATCTCTCTTTATTATCAAATGCTTCCTATTTACCTTTTCTCACATAACACTCTTCACATACATCACTTTTCAATACACACACAGGCAGGCATTTCACCCATTTTTACACAGAATTCTGCAAATAATCTGCAAATCTGATTTTGAGCCTCAGTGCCATATTGATTCAGACGTAAAAGCTGCTTTATTTATCACTCAGCTGCTCTCCTTATGCTTTCAGTGCTTTAATGAGGATACAGCTATTTAATTAAATATCCATACGGGTATGGAGGATGGAACATACAGTTTGCGAGCATACACTTCGTGTGTGTTTAAATTACTTGGCCTAACTTACTTATAATTCTGCAGAGAGATCGTGCCAAATTTCTGTTTAAAGAGATCTCATTAGGAATCAAGTAATGTTGCCATTTTGTACGAAAATTGGTATTTTGGATTCATTATTTCTATAAAATTTTACCATTAAACTTAACATTGTAGATATAGTGAACCTTTTTGCACGGGAAAACATACAGTATTTAGCATTTTAAATTGTCAGTGCTTTGTAACAGCTGAACCTGAGAAAGAGAGAGAGAGAGAGAGAGAGAGAGAGATCTGAGCTTCAATGCGTGACAGTTATTCAATTTTCTGGCAAGCAAGAGAGAGAGAGAGAGTGAGGAGAGAGAGATTTTTTGGCAGATAGTATTCACTAAGTCACTTCCACTGCACTACTGATAAAATAAAGAATGAAGCACACCTTGGATATCTACGGGACATACTCGTTGGAAACTCTTCGGAATGAACATATAAAATTAATTCTATTATCTTTTTCTTTTTAAAAATATCATTTGATTTGAAACAGTTTTATGGTTTACAAGAAAATTGTAAATCCTTTAATCCAATGTTCTTCGTGACCTGAAAGTTGATTTAAAGCAGCATAGATGTGTAACACCAGCCCTGTTGCTTGGGGCGTTATCATAATTGGGAATAAACTGTAATGTAATTTTCAAATTCTTAGTAATTCATTTCTTTTCAAATTCTGATTTTTGCTTTAATCCCCATGCAAAATGATTCTGAATTTGTCAGACGAGGAACCATGGATCTACTCCTAGACAAGTAATACTCCTGGATTTGTGGAAACTTGTTTAGTGTTGTGTGATTAGGTGATGGATGATGTAATGTTATACTGTATAATGTTATGTTACTGCTGTTGTTTGCTTACTGGTTTGAAAATGTGTTTAATTTAACGCTCATTGAGTTTGATCTATTATATTGGAACAAACAATGATTACTGTAATTTGTAAAGCTGTCTGAACGTGTGCTGGAATTACACTTAATTATGTAAGTGACAGTAATAGTGCTACAGTAGCATTGTTCATAACATGGCTCTATTTATTCTAGAGGATTTATTTTCTAATGCTTTTTTTTTACCCCAATGGATATAATCCATCCATCCATTCCATCGAGAAACCTCTGTAGTCCAACCAGGGACCGTGGAGGCCAATGGTGATTCCTATTGTATTTATTCTGATTCTATGTCCGTGGTGGGACCTCTGGTCAACATTCACACATGTATTCATTCATTACATTGCATTGGGAAAGCCAAATAGCCTAATCTGACTGTCTTTGGTCTGTGGGAGGAAACCGGACTACTTGGTGGAAACCCACCAAGCACGGGGATAAACTGCAAACTTCATGTACGAAGACATTAGTGCAATATCTGCTTTTGTGGGCCAGTGAGAAGAATGCCTTGAGCTAAATGTTTTGGGACCACGTCCAGTTCCATCAGCAGCACCATCTACACATCCACAGGGACCACCTCTTTTCATGGTTTTAGGAGGCCTCTCCGCTTTTGTCCCTCTTTTACAACCTGAATGGATGATTCTGAGGCTGTTGCTGTGTTGGTTAACCAAATGGGTTAAATTCATCAGTATGATATACTATTTAGAGGGGTTGCCCCCCAGCTCCATTTAAGTTACGTCTATGGGTTCAAGTCATTAATGTAATTTCAGTGCATCATTATGCCAAACTGTACAGTAAGTATCTAGGTGTTTGGTTAAGTCATTTACACAATCTAATTAATCCATCAATTTTAGTTTGACGTTTACATAGTGCCCTGATCAATAACAATTGCTTTTAGGATTCTGACATAGAGTCAATAAAGTGTTTCTGCAACACATGCTGAGACGTTCTCTCAGTTCTCCCATTTTTCAGTACTACCCTTAGCATTTATTCTCATTTTACGCCCATGGTGGGACCTCCGGTCAACATGCACACGTGCATTCACACACTATGGGCAACTTGGGAATGCCAATTAGCCCAATCTGCTTGTCTTCGGACTGCAGGAGGAAACTGAAGTACCTGGAGGAAACTCACCAAGCATGGGGAGAACTTGCAAACTCAATGCATACAGACCCCGTGGTGGGAATTGAACCCAAATCCTGGAGATGGGAGGAGGGGACGGTGCTAACCACTAAGGCACTATTCTGCCAAAGAAATTTTTAAAAATGTGGCCTGTTTTAGAAAAATACAAATACGAAAACCTGAGAAATTAACTCTCTGAATTCTAACAAAATAAAGTAATTTAGTAAACAACTAATTAATCCAATTTCAGAGCCTCATATGCCCAATTTTAGGTATCTAGGGGTTTAATTAGGTCATTTAAACAATCCATCTTTTTGCAGATGGTAAATACTGTATGAATCAATTTTAGTGGCATGTGTAGTATAACGTTAACATAGTGTCCTGGTCATTAAGAATTCCATTAAGGTCACCTGTGACAAGTATCCCAAAACTGCCTCACCTCAATTAAGCTGGCCTGTTAGACAATCATTGCAGCAGGCTCCAGAGTTTACAGGCTGCTCAGTATCAAGGCCCTTAAAGCATCAAGCTTGCTCCACATGCAGGCTGTGGATGGTCTGTGGGTAAGCTGAAGGTTATCTCAGCTAGGAGCAAGGTCTTCATTATGGCATGCTTGTTGCCAATTCTCCCAACCTTCAGTACTACTGTGATCTCCTTCTGCTATGATGAGAATGAGGAATCAGTAGGTGATTATGAGAGTGAGTGTGAGTCTGTTTTTCTTTGGGGGGCATAGAGAACCTTCTGAACAGAAATATTTGAAAAGAAATTAAAACCATTATATTTATGCTTAGCAAAACTCTGAGCTTTTTGCTGAGCAAAAACTCTGTGCTTTTTTCAACTCAGCATCAACTTTCTTGTTTGGCTTTGTTCCTATAACTAACTTTACCTAACAGTAACAGATCCATCTATCCATCCATCCAGGAATCTCTGTAGTCCAGCTAGGGACCGTGGAGGCCAGTGGTGATTATCAGTGAATTTATTCCCATTTTACATCTGTGGTAGGACCTCTGGTCAACATTTACACACTACGGGCAATTTGGGAACGCCAGTATGCCTAATCCACATGTCTTTGGACTGTAGGAGGACACTGGAGTATTCTGAGGAAATCCACTCTGAGGAGAACATGCACATATGGCCAAAACAGGAACCCTGGAGGGGACAATGCTACAGTAACCACTACGCCACTGTGCAGCCAAGCAGATGCATGCTCATTCATTACCATGCCATATCTATGAGTCCACCTTCCAGTATATACCAGCACTTAACCATGCCCCCCCAGCACAAACTCCTTTATGATAATGTTCAGATTTTTTGATATACAGTAGTATACTACAGCACTACAGCCTGTAGATCACTCCTGTCTTGACTGGGTTCCCAGGAGACTTTTCACTTATCTTTGGCCATGCAGCAGGAGCAAAATACTGGCATGGTGAAGGGTCTTTACCAACATCATCACAGGCTTTCTCCTTTGCCCTTCAGGGGACTGATTTGCTTATGGGGGTTGCAGTTATGTACCTTACACTGCCTTGTGAAAATTCCTGAGGAAATGTCCTCGGTTCTGTGAGGGAAAGGAGAATATGTTGGTTGTCTTTCGGCTGCTCCCGTTGAGGGGTTGCCAAAGCAGACCATCTGATCCACACAACAGGTCTGCACAGGTTTTACGCCGGATGCCCTTCCTAATGCAACCCCCCAATTTTATCTGGGCTTGGGACCGGCACTGCATCCAGCGGCTGGGGTTTGGGTGTTGGGAGGCCAGGGGTAGCTCAGTGGATAAGGCATTGGACTACGGTTCGGAAGATCCCAGGTTCAAACCCCACAACCACCAAG
>JAOTRS010002416.1:0-11765 GCA_028565755.1 Dinotopterus cunningtoni | reverse complement strand
TCATTATCAATTTATTTGTCTTCATCACTCACACATAATCAGAGTACTCTAACTTGTTACAAAACACATTTACAACATGTACTAAAAACAAAGCTCATGGTGCACTTGTGCTGCATGTGATAAGGTGAATGTGGTAAGCTTGTGCATTTCGGCTGGAGTGCACTCATGACACTCGTGTCGTTTATGGCACAAACCATTACACTGCCATGAAATACAGTTCCACTGAAAACGATTAGAGAAAATATTACACATTATATTACAAATCCTGATCTACTTTATCCTCCAGTGAGCAACTTTAGCAGCTCTCTCATCAACATCTCTGTGCTACTAGTAACGAGTAGCTTTCCAATAGAAAATGCATGACTACATTTGGCTAATTATCCTGGAACATGGCAGCTGGTATTCAAGAAAAATATTATTAGTTTAATAAATATTAACCAAAAGTACATAAACATTCTTCTTTAGTTATTCTTATACAGTCTTTACAGACTACAAGTAGCAGAGACATACAGTACCAATATTAACTGTTCAAATGAAATGATTGCATGTTTTGGATGTCTTCAGCACTGTAAATGGAATTATAAGGTGCGTCCAAATTTTTGACTGGTACACACCTCGGGTTCAGGGTCTGACGAAAACGCACAATTTGCACTCTACATTCCTTCACGGCATTAATCATGAGCAAGTTGCTGATGCAATTAAGTTCTATGACATTTTAGTAATAGTTCTTCGAAAAGGTGAGGCACAAAGAAAAAAAAGAGAGACTTACTGAACCAGCCTGCCCAGATCAGGAGCCATGTTAAATAACTAACAGTAAATGTCACTTAGTCACTGTAAATACTAAGCATTTCTTTTGCCAAAGTAAGACCTAGTTCAACAGAGATAAAACTGATTTCAGAAAGAAAAGCATGCTCGATTTAGAACAAACACAAACCATCTACACACCACCAGTTTGGACACGCCTTCTAATTCTGTGGTCTTTCCTTAGTTTTATTTCTTTCTACGCTGTAGAACAATGCCCCATGCATCCAAAATATACAATAATCTCCTCTGAACAGTTGATATTGAGATGTGTCTGCTAGATGTGATGTGTATGCTCCATAAAGATTCCATAACAGCTCTAATATGAGGTGCTGTTAAATAGTGATTTTTGAGGCGTGCAACTATAAATGAACTTCTGTTCTTGCAACATGACTTTTCATGACAACAACTGGCTCCTTATGAAATGCTTAGCAAACGTTTGCGATCTTCTCTTATGCATCTTCCAGCAAGGTAGACACATTTCCAGGTCATCCTGGTGAAACAAGGGTGAACTATGAATAACGAACTGTATCGGTCATAGACGCGCTCAAGCTCAGTGCAGTCAGACAGCAGGGTGTTCATTTGAATGGCTCATCTTGATCTGCTGCATCTCATCAGTTCACAATTATTTAAAACAAATATCACAATATGACATTTACATTGTCATACATCACCCAGTTCTGTTTGACTAAGCATCATCATTCAGTACAGCAAAGTTTATTCCAGCAGGTCCATTAGGAAGTAGCTGGCCTGGGGCAAAAGCCAAGTATCTTCCTTCTCCTGCTTAAGCATGGCCAAGTTCACCTGTTAAGAAACGCATATCTGATTCCATAACTATTCAACTCTCAGATAGTAGGGCTATTATTACTGGTTTATCTGGTTTTCTGGACGAGAGGTGAGACACGATTCCAAATAAAACTTGGAGGTTAGAACATGGTCTTTAATGAAGCCAGGCTAAATGTACAGCATGGGCTTACTTTAACACTCCACCAGTCCAATGGATCTACAGCCTCCTAAAATTTCACAAACCCCAGAGAACTATGAGCTTGCTCATAAACAAAAGACCTTTTTACCTTTTCGATTTTCCACAAACAATTCCAAACAATATGCATTTTAATCTGTAGGAAACAAAATAAATCAATAATTGCTATGAGGAAAAGTTTAATACTTTACAACAAAAATGTACCACAGGTTCACCATATATTAAAAAAATAAATATTCATTCGAATTCTGCCAAAAGCTTTATTGTATAAACCAACTCTGTGACAGATTGGCATTTTAACAGGCAATTGAGCTCCAAAGTCAGCAAAAATGCCTGTGACCTCAACTCCAGGTGCTGTACGTCATTACATTACTAACAAAAATTGCCTGTTTGAAAATGACCAGATTTTTCTTAAATATATGAAAGCGATTCAATCCTAAAACTCGCGCACTAAACGTGAGTGCACTAATCCCAAAACACTGCATGCACATACTAGTCTCTGGCCTGTAAACTTTTTTTTTAATATAAATTTCTAAATATTTATAAAAAAAAAAAAAAATACCATATGGTTTACATTTCTAAAATTATTTCAATTAATTGTTTTTGTTTATTTAAGGGTTTATGATCTATGTAAAGTACAAAAATGTTTCATCTTGGGTTTCTTAAAGTTTCATTAAGACTACTATCGCTGCTAGAAGCTCATCAATTACACAAAGGGTGAAAAAATCACTCACTGTCATGAGAAATTATAAACAAGTCACATTTTTCAGGTGTGGATTTGGCTTATTTTCCTGGGTTAATAGTAGAGATGGGGGAAAACATTGATCCAGTGATCTACCCTGATTCTGTTGTGTGGCAATTTGCAAAGTTGTATCAAGTAATCCTTGATTACTTCCATAACTAGTTAATACTTTTGAAGTACACCTCCTGATACATGCATATGAAATATGGGAGGATTTGATTATATTCGATTCACAGATTAAATTTTGAGTTTTGAGACTCAAAAGACTTTGTTCCCCCCCCCCACCACCACCACCATTCCTTCTTACAAAACAAATATAGTCCCCATGAAAACAGGCAGCTACATAACCTTAACCAAACAAGCCATGTTGTCTGATTAGAAGCCTGAAAAATGTTGTCGCCAAGTACGTCACACTCTGCCAACAACCACAGTAGGTACAGCTCACGCGGTGCATGCTCTTACAAGTCAAATATGTGCTTTTTCCTGTCCAAATGTCAAACCCGAAAACGGTTTTCCAAAAAAAAATTTAAAGGAAGCGCAAGTCCGTAAAACACACCCTTATTTTAATTAAAAAAAAAAAAAAAAAAAAAAAAAAAAAAAATAATGAAAAATAAATAAATAAATAAATAAATCGAGCAGATCGAGCCTAGTATGCAAACAACCTGAAGAGGTCTCTTTACTGATGTGGTCATAGAATTATTCAATTCAATTTTATTTGAATAGCGCTTTTAACAATTGACATTGTCACAAAGCAGCTTTACACAATCAAAAGAATTATTGAAGAATTATAAAGAATTATATGCTGATTGTTCTGAGCCAGAAAACACCATGGTTTAGAAACACCACAGACACATTCGTCAATCTCTTCTTTAAATATGTAAACAGTTCACTGTACAAAGACCCTAACATCTCTGGCGTTCAACTTTTACCAGTGTTATCCACACTCCAGAAAAAAAACTCGACTGGGAAAGCCGGTCGACTGGGCCGAGTTCCGACATGGGCAGTGGGACAGAGACGAGATGACCGAGTGCCACACAATAAACGCTCAAGATCCATTAGCCGGTTGTGCATTTGATGTGGCAGATCTCTGGGTTCTGTGCCAGGGTTTATTCTGCCTGAATAGATTCAGGAAAGCCACACATACTGCAAAATCCCTCAGATATTTCATGTTAGCTTTTGCTTTGTTTCAGTTGTTTAAACCCACAACTGAACTGGACAGACAAGTCCACCCCTTCCACAGAATGGACCATAAACCTAAAAGTGAAAGTTTAAAAATGTGCTATGAAATTGTAACACATGGTGTATAAAATGAAAACATGGACATGCTGTTATAGAAAAATAATTCAACAGAAATATGGTGGTGTTATTTTTTAATAAACATCAATCTTGAAGACTTTATAATCGTCAGGAAGGTTTTCCACCATGGGAAAGTGTTGACACTAGAGACTCCTTACATAAATGTCAAATAAACATCTTGTATAGATAGAAATCTTCTCTGCATAAATGAATGTATAAATCACTGGTTATAAACTATCACAACACAATTGACAAAATATTAGAACAAGCAGCTTTAACTTAAAAAAAAAACAAAAAAAAAAAACTGACGAGACCAATAGGGAGAGACACTTCTTAGCTTTCCACGGCAGGGCAATTTCACTTTCTAACAAAATAATCAACATAGAATAAACATTGTGATGGGTCTTCGGACACTTATTCCTGCTGAGACAAATAATAATTTTTTATACATTAAATTCCCTCTGTTTCACTTCTCTTCCAAACACCCCGTTTCAGTGTCTATGTAAATGAGCTACCACTGCCCTCCAGAGAACAGCAGTGCTGGGCAATAAGGTGGGGGAGGGGCTTTTCTTATACACCATCACTTGGAGGGGGATCTAGGGCATATTCCCCTTGTTCCCATGTACCTTTAAATTTGTACTGTGCCCAGGAACAACTGCTTCCCCATCCCCACTCCACACTGGCCAAGTATTACTCGAAAACAATCCAGGGGCCCTAATATGAAAATGTACCTAATTGGCTTGTTTAAACCCTGGCCAATACAAACACGGCAAGAAGACAAAAAGAAGATTTTTGTCGCTCACATATTTTGTACACACACACACACACACACACACACACACACACACACACACACACACACACACACACACACACACACATACCAATATGAACATGATGAAAAAGTGATTTTTGTATATTAGGCTCTCTTTAAAACAAACAAAAAAAGTTAATATGGATGAAAATAACTTGACTGCCTAAAGCAAGGGTGTTCAAACTCTACTTCAGGGCGAGCTGATTTTTCAGCTCAAGCCCAGCTGATTCACCCATTCTGTTAATTGCCAAGGTTTGTAGGTGTGTTTAAGTGTTGGAGAAGAACAAACTGCGGTGGAGACTGGCCTTCCAGAACTGGATTTGCACCTGAACTATAAGATCTAGATGCAGACCTTAAGGATCTACAGGAAAACTTCAGTCTTACTTGAACTGGAAAAAGCGTATCTCAGTTAGTGCACCTACTTCCTCTCTCTGTAAGAAGCTGTTCACACCTTTAATGCTAAACGGAAAGCACTCGAGACAGATGAATGAGTGACATGTATCTCAGACACACCTCTGCGTACATGACTACATAACATTTGTGATGTGAACACATAAGCGGCCCAGTGCATCCAAGACAGAAACAATGGCCGACTTAACCGACTATGACTGCGTAAAAAAAAAAAAAATAATAATAATAATAATAATAATAATTGTTACGAGATTGTAATGCTCGAGGTGATCACCGCTAGGCTATTGGATAAAGACAGCAAAGCAGCTCATTTCCTGTTCACTGATGAATATCAAACGCAGTGGAAATGGTGAATGAAATTCTTTTTGCAAGTTGCCACTGGAGACGTACATTAATGCCAGGTGCTTGAAGTGACGCGTTTCCGGCTGTCCTTCTGTTACCAGCTCATTCTACTCCCATATTAATAACAGGTGTGAACAGGGTGTCTGGGTAATTTATAGCACAGGAGTCTTCTTTAATGCTTTAGTGATGAAGTGTAAGCCAACAGATGCTGCTGAATAAGTAAAGGACACGTCCAGGCATGAATACGAACAGTAGCACTGAACTTGGACTTCATCCTGGAGGGAGATGTTTTTTTTTTCCACTGAATCTCCCTTGATTTAATCCTTGCAGGTCCTTCATGCATGCAAACAAACAGGAAGAATAAAGCACACTACACCTGCATGGCCTCCCACACACCAACTTGAAAAACACTGCAGTTTCACCGAAGCTCAGTCAGCAGCCTGCTCTTTACTTATGACACAACTCTCTCGTACAGCAGCCCTAGTGTGAAGCTTAAGTGGCCATTTCGTACATTTTATATGTAAGTTATGATTCAAGCTCTACTTTTCAGCCTTTGGATGCAGTTCATTAAACAGTAACACTACACTGTACTCCTAAAGTGACTGAAACGGAGATCGGGAGCGGATCTGGAGTGTGTACAGAGCCACGTGGCTGGGAGACAAACAGAGGAACAGACAAGCTGTGTGTGACGCAACAAACTTCGTGCTGGAAAGTAGGCCACGGCCTCGGCCGGAGGAAAATGAAAACGCTGTCAAGCGGATAGAGGGAAAAAGCTAAATCCTCTCTGACGAAGGAAACAAACGGACGTGGCTCATGCCCCTTTCAACATAATCCTTCCTCTCTCTCAGCATCTCTGTGGCTGAACAGAGTCAAATCCAGGAATACAACAGAACTACAGTGTGTCAAATGAACATTCACGATGTTCACAGATCAAAATTCGAAGGCATCATAAATATGACTTACGCTGCACCTTACTAGAGGTTGTACTTCATAATTCCAAACTAAATTTCGAACTAGAAAAGAAACAAAAACAACTCAACTTCTAAACACATTTTCTAGAGTGTGCACAAATGGGCACAAAACACAAGAGTTTTGTGGGCACAATAATGGGCACAAAACACAAGAGTTGAAGGTAAACGAATGAACAATCTGAGCGTTAATCTTAAAAAGTTTTGCCTGTAGGTTCATTTTTTTTTTTTAACACCAAGAAAAAGCCCTTTAGTTTAAATGTCTGTTCTCATGACAGAGCTGACCTCTATGGGTCAAAGGTTTGAAGGGGTAAAACTTCCGACCTCGAGCTCAGTGGGACGAGTCGGTTTAAGAGCTAGTGCTCAGACTGACTCATACGCTTATCTGACTTCCTAATCAAGTAGTGTTTAAGGAAGCACACTGGACATCTAAAAGAAACCCCAGGCTGTCTTTACACCAACTTGAAGAAACATGGCCTTGGACTGATCAGTCCTTTCGGTTACCATACCAACCACTATTCCTAAATGCTTTCAAAGTGTGTGACACTTTCAACCGTTGCCACTGGATACAAAAACAGTCCCATCTACATAAAGGACAATTGTGGTGTGTGTGTGTGTACACACATGTGTATGCACGCTCTTAGGGGGATGGGGGTTGGGGGGTTATTGAGCATTCAGACAAGGTGTGCCAGAAAAGCAGTCACTCTGTCCTCCAGAGATTATCAGTTTAAACCCAAATGATACCACAGCAATTTGTGGCCTGGAGCCCAAGATAACTGAAGGATCAGCTGAGAGTGTGCCTGATCAGCAGGGCTGGGCTTTTATTTTTGGACAGCACTGGGCTCATTCTAGCATCAAGTGATGGTATGCAACAGACGACATTGTAGCTGGGATTTATAAGGATTTACAAGGATATTTGCACAGGCTTTTTAAAAATCAGTCAAAAAGAACGATACCATCTGCAATCGCACTTCCGTTCCTGTACCTGTTTATTCTGCCACTCGCCGCAATAAATACAGCATTTGCCAGGTGCCCAAAAAAAAAATAAGAAGGGCATACTTAGGGTCACATATGCTCTGCAGCGAAGCACTGTCTCGCATGGTGATGACACTCTTTTTCAAAAAACCCTACAACTCAAGCTCCATCACAACATTGGTCAATGACCGATAAAAATAAATAAAAAACATTTAAAGCTGGTTATACAGACATCCTGCCGGTGTGACGACGGATGAGGCTTCACACAACACACTGCAATGTGCATTTGGGTTTTCTGATATGTAATATAGAACATATATTATATTAGCAAAATTTGTCTCCATTTTTTTTTTTTTTTTTAATAAAATTCAGTTCATCATATTGCCTAGGTTGTTCTGACAAAAAGGATCTCTCACTCTATACTGCAGAATCCTGCCCCCATCGATATATTTGATAAAATATACTAATGCAACAAAAAAGGATAAAAAATGCTCTGGTGTTTAAGGACTATGTGCTCTGACAAACATCACCATGTTAGTACACCAAAGAGTGTTTTGGTCTTAATTTATTTTACTTGCGGGTAGATGGAGGAAAGGGTTAGTAGATTTGATCTCTGAAATGTGAAATTAACTGAAATATGAAATAAATCAAAATATTGTGTTAAAAGGTCATATGTATTTGTTGTTAATTGTATGTAACAGATCACGTCTGTGCTGGTAGGTAATGCTGACATGTTCTGCTGGCAACAATCACAAGTACATTTCAGACCGGTGAAAAACACTGGACACCATAGAGAAAAGTTGCAGCTGGCTAGCTTTATATGTCAGTGTGTGAGATAAAACTACTGAGAAAACTGCAAAGATACTGAGAAAAATCACATTAAGTAATTAGACAATTATTTATTAAGTTAAATAAAAAACAAGTCAGACCTGAACAGGGCTTTAAGAAGACACAGATATACTACACAAAAAGCAAAACAACCACTGCACACCCACATCTTTATCTATGTCACATCTGTATCTACAAAATTCCAGATGTAGGCCAAAAGACCTTGCTGCATATTTATACCTACGGCAGTGTAAACCAATGCCACCACCTGGTTTTAATTCTTTTATTTTCTAAACCTTCAGCCCAGGATGTTTACACTAGGACTAACTACTGCCTCAAAGCTCCGACAGGTGAAAGCAGGATTATGTAATCAACCCGCCCTGCCATGTCATTATGAATAATTTCCACCTGCTGATTATGTCAAAAAGTCCGGAACTATCCGGATCTACCCATCCGTGACCACAGGGAAGGTTTAAACTAAGCACACATACGACAGGCTCATAGTTAATCCCACTTCACATAGAAGAATAGGGGATACATCTGGAGTACACAAGAGGAGATGAAGCTACTCATACGAAATAATGAACAGACTGGAAACCAGCAGGCTACATGCTGAAGCATTTTAAAACTCCCAGTATAAAAGTAGTTTTAGGACAACTTAAAGGGAAAATTTATCATTTTTTATTTTCACTTTTAGTATATCTAATATCTTCCTGATCATTTTGTGTCATTCTGTGTCAGTTACTGTAATTTAAATTGCTTATTTTTCTCCAGTCTTTAATTTACTCACAAGTTCTTTGGTTTATCTCAGTCTCGAATCGAAACTGTGATGTTCTTCTGGGACTTTTAAAATCAGCCCATACATGATAATATCGAGGTAGATGGAAATAAAACACAGTTCAGTGATAAAAAAGCATGAGGTGTCATAATGCACACGATACTGCTACACTGCAAACACTGTTTCAATCGCAAAGATTCACATACACATGGTGTAAAATGCAAATGTGTTAAGTTGCACTTAAAAGGTTTTAACAATTTATGAAACATAATCCTCAAAGGACATTCGAGTTATTTCAAGTACATATCTTTTTTTTATTGTTCTTAATTAAAATATTTTTGTTATTAGGAGTAGATGTACATCATGAACCACAACCTTGTAGGAAAGCATATTGGGACCTCTGGTGTTATAGTAACAATATTATCTACTCCTATCCCCCAGCCCTAATCAAAGGACAAAAAGAAAACTCTAAAATTAAACCATCATAAGTTTTGCTCACAAGGTCTTCTTTCCTTTTCACTCTATCGTCCTTCTCCATTTCACACAACATATGCAAAACACCAGTTTCTGTTTTGTGAGGTCTTTAAATCAAATCAAGAACACCAGCGCTAGTTTTTGGATCACTCCAATAAGCAAACAGGTCTGTGCGTTCATCGCTGGAATAGGATTAGAGAGCGGTCCGACACAACTCACTGAAAATGTAAAGACAGAAGAGGAGACAGGTCTGGGCCTGATGGCTGCAAAAGCCCACATACCGTTGTTGTTCATTTACTTGTGTGAAGACAACGAGTGTTAAGAGGAACTGAACAGAGTGCGAAGTGACAGCAGTTCACTTTGTGTGTGTGTGTGTGTGTGTGTGTGTGCTCTACAAAACAAAGAGAGCCACACATACAAATAAAAGTTACATAATTAAAGATGCATTTGGCTCATCTTAAACAATTTTTTTAAATGATCTACTGCTTTTAATTCAGATTAATTTTAAAAGACCTTGCTTAAGGACACAATTAGAAAAAAGATGCGTGTTAGATAACATTTATCTTACTGCATGTCAGTTCTAAATAAATATCCAAACTATTAACCACATCACTCTGTCACGTACACCTGGTATCGAAGTTTCAGAGCTAACAGCATTAGTTGGTTATAAACAGCTCAATGCATGTACACAAGTAAACCATTTCACTATCGTCTCTGCCCTCTTTGTGATTATTAGAGGACATTATCGTACAAACTTTTAGCAGCTGTAATATAAATATACACTGCCCGGCCCAAAGAAAGTCACCATGTCAAAATGGTCAAATTATTGGGCTAAATCAAGCAAAGACAACAACTAAGGAGATTTGCAATTACTGGAACTGGGTTAAGAACCCTGCAACACATTATCAAAACCTGGAAGAATAATGCTAAACCATCAATTTTGTCGAAAACACTTGGTGAAGTTGCATCATTAAAAAAAAAAATTAATGAATAAATTTTTTTTAAAAAGAACATTAGCAAGCACAACTATGTTTAATAGTCAAAGTAAGCGTATTTCCATACGCAATGTGACGAGAACTCACATGATGTGCACAAAACAGCTGTATGAATAAGAAAACCAGTTAGTGAGACTACTCAAAAAAAAAGTTATGAGTTTGCTAGGGAAAATAAGGATTGGATTTTGGAGCAATGTCCAGAGTGATGAGCTCCTCAGGGTAAGAAGCATCATGCACAGTGCCCACTGCACAAGCCTCTGAAGTCTCTTTGTGTACTTTTGTACATGTGATAATACTAAGCTTTTATTGCAAGGTGCAGTGCTGTATTACTCAACAGTCACAAATGACAAGTGCAAATTACTAACTTCACTTCTAAAAGAGAAAGCCACAGAAAGGTGGATGTCACCTTTTGCACTAATTCAGCTCCCCCACTGCTACCTGTTCAACCAAATTGCTATTTGCAAAGGTTATTAGATCAGTGTGTTTACACCACACATGCTGCCCTTCTTTTTCCCAAGATGACTTCTCAGCTATAAAGCAAATCACATTGCTCATCATCATCATCATCATCATCACAATATTCACAACTAATCTTAATGCTTCTATAGCAACAACTTGTACCAGTTTGTAGTTATAGACAAACAGCCCCTTTGTGTTGGCTTCCGTCCACCACATCATGGAATATTTTTCATGAACTCCCCCTGCTGTTTTCTATTCCTTATTAAAAATCTTAGGTAGTTGTAATAGCACTTCCAAATATAACCATAAAGTATAATGTACTTTGATTAAGGTCCCATATTTGACTATTTCTTTAACAAATTTAAACAGATCTATAAGCATAGATTTTTTCTATGGGTTTAAGGTCAGGTGAGTTGGCACAGTAATGTCACAGTTTAGCAAACCAGGTGGTGATAGTTTTTCATTTTTTAGGACTTGCAAGCCACAATCATCAAAATGAAAACCAAAAAGCTTGAAATATTTCAATTTTTATGTAATGAACCCGAAATAACAGTTTCACTTTTTAAATTAAATGATATAAAAACAAAAAAAAACTTGATTTTTCGAGATGCACTGTGAGTGAAATAGCTACAAGAAAAGTCTACAAAAAGAGAAGTGGAAAGGGTCAAACACCACAGGCTGCCAAAAATGTGTGAGGGTAAAACTTTTTACATTATTGAGAGTACAGCATGTGAAACAAGTTACACACAGTAACAGCAGATGAGTATCAGGCAAAGGGCAGGGACTAGCACATGGCGATCTGACTATTTATTATGTAATGATGGCAAAACACACACACACACACACACACACACACACACACACACACACACACACACACACACACACACACACACACAC
>JAOTRS010002324.1:0-23356 GCA_028565755.1 Dinotopterus cunningtoni | reverse complement strand
ATCAAAATATTGACTAAGCAGTTATGTGCCAGATTACATTACAGAATCTAGCACTTTTTTTGGATGAATATAGAGTTTTTTTCCCTTGAGGTTGGCATGGCAATACGCATTGCTCAACAGAGCCAATCAATGCAATAGTTTACTGTGTATACACAGAGTATGCAGAAGACACAGAAAGTACCTTAATACACCTACAGAGTTCCTAAAACCTCATGAAACACAAGCAAAACCTTGACACAACATGGCTTACTAAAAAAAAAGTCAAGTAGACTATAAAAACTGAACCTTCAAAGATGGACAGATCAATATAAGTTTAATGTGCACTGATTTATTTATTTATTTTCGTGTTCTGAGAGTGTACCTGGTGCCAAACCAACTCACAGAAGAGCATAAACAGAAGCATTTGGATATCTGCAAACAAAATTTGGACTGGTGATGAGACATGGATTCATCAATACAAGCCTGTGAGTAATTATCAGAGTATGGAATGGAAAAATCCCCAATCGTCGACTGATAGAAAATTCAAAAGTCAACCATCAGCTGGAAAATTCATCAATGCTTATAGTTTTTCTGGGATTCTTAAGGGCCAGTATTGAAACATCAGGGAAAAAGTTTCAATAATGAACAGTGTTTATTAGCGTGAGATGCTTGTTGGAGAGCTGAAGCCTAAACTTCAGATTAAATACGGAGGACTGATATCTGAGGGCGTCATGATCTCATAAGACAACGCACATCTGCACACACTGTCGACACTCTGCAAAAACTTCATTTTGAGGTGTTAAACTATTCTCCCTATGGTCCTGATCTCGCTCTGTCAGACTTTCACCTGTGTGGTCCCCTAAAAGCAGCATTACGAGAACTAAGATTCACTTCTGATGAAGAAGTGAAGACAGCAGTCTGTTCATGGCTCACAGCTCAGCCGAAAACATTATTTAATGAGGGAAAACAAAAGCTTGTTGACAGATGGACAAAGTGTATTGAAAAGCAAGGAAATTAAGAAGTGTGCTGAATGGATGTACTGAAATGTAATGAAAAGATCGTTTTAATTATTTAGAGATTTTGTTGAATATTAAAAAGATTCCAAATGATAAATCTGTTTTAGTATTTTATAAGCTGCTTTATCAATATTTGTACCAATCCAACTGCTGGCCTTTCAGCAGGAGCACAGAATGTAAAAAGAGAACTAAAGGGATAAGACACAGTGTGAAAAATAACTATCAGAGACAAAGAATAAGAAAAAATAAGAATAAAATAAAGAGAAAAGAAAAATGTATTGTTTGGCTTGGCATCATTGATAACGCTAGCATCTAAGCATCATTTTATACTACTGATTTAATGCTAATGTAATAATAATAATAATAATAATAATAATAATAACTATCTTCTTACACTACATACTATACTTGATCCAACACCAATACTACAACTCCACCCTCCCAGTCAACCAGTGGTCAAGGCCTTTCAAACTTAATGGTATCCATGCTTATGTGTGCATGGAAAATAGATGTTGACCTTGAAATAAGTAAAATATATTTATATCAGAAACAAAGGGAAGTGGCCATCGACTGAAAGCTATTCATCCTTTAGCTTTTAAAACTGAATGACTAAACCTATAGAGTATGCATATTTCCATGAATACACATGTTCTTTTAATTAAAGGTGTAAAACCTACATGTAACAAAATACAGTTTTAATTTCTTTTTCGTATTTGGTAAATTATAAGTGTGTTCTGAATTCTCTTCATTATTGCGATTTCAATAACGTGGATATCCTCAATGATCTCTCAAACTGCTATTGTTACTCCTTTCCCAACTTTCGCAAGTGAATAAAAGACCTTAGGTCAGAGATTAGACCAAATTAGACATGGTATAGATATGTCCCTAGTTTCTGTCAATCTCTTACCCCGTCTCTCCGGGTTTGGCATCATCATAATTATCATTACCTTTAATCTTCAATGCAAAGTGCAAAAGTAATGTTTAATCACTCTGAGGAAAAAAAAAGAAATAAAGTTCTCTAATAAGCAGTCAGACACATGCTTTCAGAAAAAGCAGAACATCTGGTTGCCATTTCTGATTGGTATCATGTCAGACGCTCACTGTTCTGCTCTACTACTGCTTCCCAGCTGCTCAGCGTATGTTTCCCAAAGTGCATGCGTACAGATAATTCTAGTCTAAACCATGCACGTCTAATGTATGCTGAAGTGCAAAGCTGAGTACAATTATCCAGTGTGGAAAATACAGTATGTACGGTAGAAACAGCTTTGTTCAGAACATTCATTTAGGCATCTTCAGTAACTGCTTTATTTTGGTCATGGTTGTGGCGAAACAGAATCTTGTACAAGACAGAGAGTAATAAAAACATTTGGTAACAATTATTTATGCAATGTGCAACCTAACGCAACTTTTTTATACTTTCAGTTTATATTTTATTTTACTGAAATTTTATTTACTGGAATAAAAAAAGCATGGGTGGTACATCCACTAAATTAATGCTGAGTTAAAAATTGGGATGGTACCTCTGAATTAAAGGTAAGACATGGTGTTTTGTAAGTGGATAAACTAAACGAAAACAAAGAAATACATAAAGCTTGCAGAAACCACATACCATACAACCTTGCTATATTATCAACACTTGAAAGCACATCAACAAATGTTGCACAAAGAATGTTGTAAAAAGTCTGAAAAAGTGATTATATTTGCGTGTGTTCGCAGCTGGTTTGCCAAAATGCATCATCCTGTGTACATCGGGAGCTGTGCAGCTGGTGCTATTCTGTTGCCATGTATGTTATGTCATCATGGACAGCAACTTAGAACAAAGTGCGAACATGAAATTCTGCAAATCTGCCACAGAGAAGTTTGACATGACTCTGCAAGTTTACAGCAATGCTGCATTCAGGAGTTTTGGGTGGCACGCCTGCTTCAAGAGGGAAAGAACATAATTTGAAGGTCTTCTTGATCTCTTGTCTTCTTCCATGAGCTCAACCCCCGAAAATGTTGAAACCATTCGGCAACTTAACTTAACTTAACTTAAACTTAACTTGATAATGATTGTTGGAGAACGATCCACAACATTGCTGCCATTGCCAGGAACATTCCTGGCATTCCTCATGTGTGATTTGAACATGGGCCATGTTTTTACCAAGTTCATCCCCAGGCTGCTGACCCAGGAGCAGAAGCAACGTCATGGCGAAATCTGCCAAGAACTCTGTCAGCATGCCATGGATGACCTGTCCTTCAGGTCAAGGATCATTACCAGTAACCAAAATTGGGTGTATGGGTACAACCCTGCAATGAGGCAACAGTCTTCACATTGGATGAGCGCATCATCTTCACGATCGAAAAAGTGAGGCAGGTCTGCAGCTCGACCAAGTGCATGCTCATCATGTTGTTCGACATTCACGGCATTGTGCCGTGCTTCAAGAATTCATTCCAAGAGCCAGTAATCAACAGAGAATTCTACTGGCAGGTTTTAAGGCATCTGAGGGAGGACATATGGTAAAAGAACAGAGTTTATAAATAGAGATAATCTCTAAACTTTTTGGCACCACCTTGTATATGCATGCATACATTGTCCATTACACTGACATTACAAAACATTAACACATTAATACTGGTTATCAACTGTATACAAGTAAACGGTTGACAAGAACATGAACACCCAAGGCTCATGAATGTCTGCGGGGACCATATGCATGCATGTCTGGTCCAATCCCACAGAAAAACCAGTGCAGCACTAATCAGTGAGAAAGGTCAATGCTTGCCAACATTGAGAGAAGCACCAGAACACCCAGTGCATCCCAGTTGACCATGCACAAGGCCAAGAAAAGAGCCCAAAATTGCTGACCTAGCCTCCAAACACCTCAGATCCCAATCAGATTCAGTATCCACGGGATGCACTGGCCAAACAAGTCTGATCCATGGAGGCCCCACCTCGCAAACCAAAGCAATCAAAGGATCCTTTGCCAAGGTCATGGTGCCAGACACCACAGCAGACCCCAAAGTTCTTGTGGAGCCACGCTCTCAGGGTACAAAGCTATACAGGTAGAACTATCCAGGTGGAACTATCCAGGTGGAACTATCCAGGATGAGACCAACATAATACTAGGCATAATCTTTTGCGTAGTAATGTAGTGACTGATTGCCGTTGATAAACGTGGCCCAGGTATAAAAGCAGTACAATATAAAATGCTTAAACGCTGGTCACAACCCCCTCCCCCTTTCACTGCACTGCAAATTTTAATGTTTTCTCAGCTCACAGCATGATTAATTTAACTAATCAGTTAATCAGCTAATTAACAACCTTTGCTTAATTGAAGTGGGTGTGATAGAGAGGGGGGAAACAAACATAGGCAAGGCAGGGTTGGGAAGCTGTGGTTTAAAGTGTACCTTAAAGAACACTTTAAAGTGTAAAATAACACTTCCCGCATACTTTTACACAAGGGCACTGTTAAACACTTTCATATTACAAATAATGTAGCAAATCTAATCAATAAATATTATAAAAAAAACAATATCTGTTTTTTTTTTATCACAGCTAGCATATGGAGGAAACTCTTATTGAATATTAAAATCAATATAAAAGTTTGTTCAATGTTTATTAGCAGTGGAAGTGTTCACCTTTTAATACATTTTATTTTTCAATTCATGGCATGTCCTTCATGAGTGTGGTAAAGAATAGTATGTTTGAAGATAATAGCTAATTTGACTCCTAAATTAATAAATTAATAACTGTGATCCGGTTTCTTTACAATATAAAATAGCGAAGTGTTTTTTTTATTTCTTTCTAGTGAAGCTAAATAATAAAATACACCTCCTTCCTTCGTGACCTCTTAATAAAAGACTACTGAAATGATTTTTGGCTCTAACCAGAGCATTGGCAGTTTGGGTTCCTAGGAGAGTTGGTTTCCACTTCTTCATAGCAACCTGTCAAGTTGTCCTGAACCTGACAGCCAAAGTCAGATTATTTCTCATATGGTACACCCACAATTGAAATATCCCCAACCAAGCCCTTTTTATTAGATTGAGATAGGGAAATTGCCATCAGTTCTCCTAGCTGATTTGGCTAGAGTTAAAGTTTATTTTTCCCTCTATAATTAAAATTTCTTTTAACTACCGTTTCAATCTAATTTAATTCCATTAGTCACAGTAGTGACTGAAAAACATTTACAATTAGAAGACCATAAAACTGTTTTGTGGTTGCACCATGAGAAAAGGATTCCTGCATCAAAGCTTCCAAACAAAAGTTAAAATCTTATTACAAAAAAAAAGGATTGTGATAAGATTTTTATTCTTCAAAAGTCCACTGATTGCATTAAGTCGTTCATGCCAGCCACAATTCTGACCAGCTAGTAGATTCGCTTCAATGATCAGTTGACCGAAGTAAGTGATGCAATTGTCTTTTTATAGCTGTTTCATGGTTCGCCATGTGATGTGGTCACTAATGGTCATGTTTTACCAAAAACATGCTCAAAGCTCCTGAAAGAAGAATGTGCAGTGTTTTTTCAGTTACATATTTTGTTATAAACAACCTTGTGTCCCTGAAGAAAATAATTTGCCAGGATGAGTAAATATCTGAATTTGAGCTTATCCTTGAACTGCTGTACTGTTCTTAGAAAAAGCTGCACTAAAAATGTTACAATAACTACTGGACTAATGTACAAGTTCAAATCGTATTTACAGTGTGTTACTATAAATTAACAATGATGATTGATTTATCGATTTGGATGTGAAAAAATGGTTTGATGCTTTTGCTGACCATGTTTAAATAGAAAAAAATAAATGTTTACTACTTACTGATTAACCTGCATGAATGATTGCTGATTTTGGAATTTAATATTGTACTAATACACCTATCAGCCATAGTATTATGACCACTGACAGGTGAACTGAACAACACCAGCAAAGTGGTGACAGGATTATGAGGACCCGACTCTCACCCATGCCCATAGGGATAAAAGCCCAGCCTGTCTAGGAAAAGACCACGCAGCACAAATTGTTGACTAAAGGCAATTCTGGCCACAATGGAAATGTAACCATAGCCTGCCACATTTGGGGCCCAGCAGACAAAGAGCCCAAGATTGTTGATCGAGCCTCCATCTCCCCAGATCCCAATATGGTTGCGAACCCATGGGATACACTAGACAAACAAGTCTGAAACATAGAGGCCATCTACAAACCTCAGCACCCAAAGGATCTGCTGCCAATGTCCTGGCATCCTTAACCACAGCACACTCCAAAGACAACCCAGTGGCACAATGGAAAACGAAATAATATCGATCTTGATTTTTTACTTTGTTTATGCTTAGATCTCAAATTTGATATAAAGGGAATTTAGGTCTAATTGCATTTTTTTTTTTTTTTTTGTCAGAGATTGATGTGAAATTACAACACACAAACTATATAATTGTTGTTAAACCAGATAACTGGTTGGTTGTTGGGGTTGTTAGTTGTGGCTAAATTGATCTCCTTAAACAACAATACTATGGTTACATACATATAACTCAGAGGAGTGCAAGATATGATATATGGTTACCCTTTTTTTTTTCCTTCTTGGTATTGTCTTTTTACTGCCCTGTCACTGTGTATATTAAAAATGCAATAAATAAAAAGTGTGATTTTTTGTTTTGAAACCTGAGGGTCCGGTTTTATTTAACTCACATACACAAAAGCACTACTCTACAGAAAGACAGGATGTATGTCTCTAAGGTACTGTATTAGTGACTCAGTGGTATTTAATTGAATATTTAAAGAGCATAAAATGCACAGAAACACACACATAATAACAAAAAAAAAAAAAACCCTGTAAAGAACCTGCACCCAGTGTGTAGTTTCCTTTTTTAAGACCTGTGCCAAAGGTTTCTTGTGTTTCTTGCACTTTGCTCCTGATTAGATTTCTAGTCATGGCCAGTTCATTCCAATTCCACTCAGCCTCACGTACATATTAAGCCTCAGTAGGTTATCCTTTAAAATGTAAAAGAGCTGCTGGGGGGGTGGGGATCCCTTGCCTTCTGACATGGCTCCTTTGAGCAGCCTTTCCATATCTTGTTAACAGCAGTGTCTTCTGCTCCTTCACCTGCCTTGCAGGGAATGTAAATCCAACCCGATTTCTTAGTGTGCTAAGCACATAAACACAATGGTACCGTGAGCTTATGGGAGATGTATGTTATGATCGGCTCTGACATCTTTATGCGACGGAAACGAAGAGCTGACTGAGAGTGAATAAATGGAACAGTCATTAATGTGAGAGTTTGATAAATCTATTTTTTTTGTTTGATAACAGACATTTATGGTTCGTTCTTGCTATGACAAGGATGTGGATTCAATTATCACTTATTATTTCTTTCCCCTTGTTGAACACATGAATGCAAGCCAGTAATAAGCATTGCCGAATACAATGCAGACACTTACAGTAACTAAACAACATAACTCTAATAGCACCAGAACTTACAGTAAACTTGCAACTTCTTGACCACTAGTGCAGAATCGTAAATGCTGAGCTAGCACTATTCCAACTTACCATTCACAACAGTAACCCATGTGCACCTCGATAAAATGACACCGCGGCTATATTTCACAATACGTTTCTGATTTATAAGCTTCCAGGTCAGTTAATGCACTGAAGAGACCCTACTTTATCTTGCTTTAGCCTTCTTACTTTCGAGTATTCAAGTGGAAGCGCTGTCTGCTGTGAACAAATAGCAAAAAGAAATCAATAAGTAGATAAGTAGTAAATCTAAAAGCATTTAATTAGGTGGTCAGCAATCGAAGATACAAGGTAACAAATGAAATTGTGAGCAGTTTTCAGATGTTACGTTGCAGGTTAACATAAGCCCTCGAGACACCTGAGGTTAATATAGTTTTCCTGCAAAGTTCAGGCCTTGACTGTTTAACATTTATTTTTAAACAGCCATTTTAAGACAGCCCGAAGGGCGTGGAAACAGTAATAAATCTTAAAGCAAAAGGTCCCTGAAGCTTTTCTGAGATTCCAATCAAAAAGAGAAAAGACTTAAAAAAAAAGAAAAAAAGGACAGAGAGAGAAAGACAGAGAAACAGCCAGAAAGTTAAACTATTAACAGAAGTTAAGGAGAATGTCTAAGGTCATGCTTTCTAAGGGCATTTCGTATTTGTCTGTAAACGTTCAGACAAGTCTATGTAAAATTATTTACATTAACATAAACAGGGCATTGGTGGCTCAGTGGTAGGTCTCCATGCAGAAGCCCCAGGTTCGATTCCCAGCCAATTCCCAAACCCCAGCCACTGGATCCTGTTCTGATCCAAAGCCCAGATGAAATGGGAGGGTTGGATACCTCAAAACCTTGGATGAACACAGAACAACTTGGCGGGAACACACTAGAATCTGAGGACATAGTATTGTTTCCCTTGACATGGAGCTGCACTTGACCACTTTTTAAAGCATAACTTCTTTTCTTTTCATTGACGTACTACAAGTATGGCGCAGACGGGAAAGATCACATGGCGTTCTGACCGAGTTGTCGCTGCATTGTTGCTTTGCCAATGGTGTTCTCACAATGACCTCATCAGGCTTGTGCTACAGTAATGGTAGGTCCGTGCCATGTTGTAGAGCAGGGGTCTCCAAATCCAGTCCTGGAGGGCCAGTGACCAGCACAGTTTGTAATGCACCAACACCTAAACACACCCACTGAACCTAGTAATTAACAGATTAGTTAAATCAGCTGTGTTTGAGAAGAAGAATCACCAAACTGTGTTGGACATTGACCCTCCAGGACTGGATTTGGAGACCCCTGTTGTAGAGGATCGTATTAAGTTCATATTACATTCCACTGGTGTTTGCCATGTTTATCAGTGTCACGTTTAGAGAATTTAGCATATACTGTATACTGGATCCAATGCCTCATATGCATGCGTCGTGATATTCATATCAACCAGCCGGACGGAATGACAATGTAATAACCTCATGATAAGTACCTGGTAAGCGCACGGTGCGATCTGATTGGACACAGTAATCAGTGACTCAATTCTGACTGGTCCTCGTGAGAGCATGATCATGTGGGTGTGTGGAAATTAGTAACAACATGATACATGCATTGAGAACCTGACAAGGACTTTGGGTTGAAAGCAGAATGGACTTGATAAATGTGCATTTTTCCATTTTGATCCCAGTCCTGCTGCATTGTTTGATATTTTTAGGACTCAATAGGAACTTTGTGGGCTTCGTTAGAGTGTGCCGGGGCATTATATGCTGCTACCAATGCATAGTATGATGGACCAGATAGTGCTGGTGTGTGTGCAGGCCAAATATAAACAAATTTTATTCCAGATCCAGAAAAAAAAATGCAATAGCAATGAAAATGACAAAAAGACAATAACTTAGGAAATTAAAACTTTAAGCTATGGTCTGGAAAATTTTGGCTTCTCTTCATGGTAGAAAAAAAAATGCATCTTTGCAAGATTCACACCTTCTGATTGCTCATTCAGAGAGATGTGTTATGATTATATATATTTTTTTACTTTACACATTCACTGATTGCAAAAAAAAAACCTGTCACTAAGAGATTGTATTTTCCAAGCTAGTTCTTATTGTAACCTTATTTGATTAAGAAGCAGTGCTTGTGGATCACCGACCCACCACTGTGTAATTTTGCTCACTGTAGAGCATTACAAACAGCATGTGTCCTACAGAATAAACATGTCACTGAGCATTAGATGCAATAGCTAGCTAAAATATAAGCTCTGCTTAAAGACAAAAGAGTTGCCCTACTTTAATCTCACAGCATGTTGCTCGGGGCAAGACCATGGGCTAAATGTAGGAGCTTTACCCCGAGGACCACTAACTCGAGTAAGAACAAGATACTGAGAATACACTAGCTAAAACCCAGAAATCACCAGAAATAATTGTGAAAAAGGAAAATAAGGAAAGGTAAATCACTTACTTTTGCCCAGTATATTTGAGAAAGAAATCTGAAATGGAGGAGAAACTAAATCCTTACTCCCTTAGCATCAGCTATTGCGAGTTCTCTAGTTCAGGAAGTTCTCAGCTGGGTTAAGATGCACAACACCTACATATATGCCGACTCTTTTCTCTCATTTATTACCTTCCCTCCAAATTAGAGGACAAATAAATGCTTTACCTGTTCAATAAGAAAACCTAAAACTCAATTAGTCCTGAAAAAGTCCTTTTTTTATATATAGTACAATATTGGATGCATCCACTCTCTCAATCCTGATTTTCTTCAATAATGCCACATCACACCTATCAAACCCTGCTTGACAAATGACAGAAACATTCATTAACTTTTACAAAGACATATTCCAACATGCATAACAGCTATAACAATAAACGAGCTCATACATTTTACTAGGAAAGAGATCAAAACTGTAAAACAAATCATATGGACTTATGTAAATTTAAAAAACTTAAAAGAAATACAGTCTATTGTTACTTTAACACATGAAGTTTAGGAAAACTGTAGGAACCTGAATTTCTTAAAGAGCATTCACAAGTACATACAAATGATGAAACTACAGTATAATAAAACTGGCTTCATATGAAAGAAACAAAAAGACCTACAGTACCTCTGCTAAAGAGGATAGGTTTCATCTATTTACAAGTCTCCTAAAACTGGAAACTCTTCTAGTGCTTAGCGGAAAGCTTCATAGAGCACCACTTCTTAATATAAACTTGTCAGAGAAGATTATTTCACATTTAGGATTGCACAATTAAGAACATGATAAACATTAAAAAACAGATCAGTGAATGAGAAGATGAATCCAAACCTTTGACTAATAGTGTAAGCCTGGGTTCTGAATACTAATGCACTACTTACAGTACTGCACACTGCGAATCCACCTTATGTATATAATGGATGTATAATATATAAGGTGCTGTAGACAGTCTGTGAGTCGGCCTTGTACATTTGGAAGCTGTGAATTTGGTTGCCCTGCCAGTGGAAATGCTTAAAGACCGCGTAATGTTAAAAAAATGGCCATTTCTCTTATTTTTCCTCAGATGGCATTTCTACCACATTCATAACCAATGCAAGCAATTGCCTTTGAGAGTTTTCAACAATTGTATTAACTTTACCTCTTATTTATAATAAATGTAATCATCAGTTATCAAACCTGGTACCAATACATATTGTGTGCAACATCTGTCAGGAATACAACCTCTGGTGAAAATTATGGAATCACCATGCTTGGAAAATGTTCCCTCAACGTTTGTCACATTTTTGGTTAATAGCTGAACATTAAGGCTGCATGAAACACACCTCAAACAAACTGAATTAAATTATTTGCATTAATATTCAGACAAAAACAAATAAGAAAAAATATTAAGAAAAAAAATGTAAAATGAAATACGATAAAAGAATGTAATTAAACATAATAAAAGTACATAATTTGTTGCCCAGGTGGTACAGTGGCATAATGTTTAGCATTGTGGCTTCGCACCTCCGGGGTCCTCTACAATTCCAGCTTTGGGTCTGTGTGCATGGAGTTTACATGTTCTCTCTGTGCTTGGTGGTACTTTGGTTCCCCTCCACAGTCCAAAGACATGCAGATTAGACTAATTGGTGTTCCCTAATTACCTGTAGTATGTGTTCGCTACAGGTAATTGGGGGTGTACCCAGCCTGGTGCCCAAAGTAATTGGGGGTGTACCCAGCCTGGTGCCCAAAGTCTCCTGAAATAGGACCCTGTACAGAATAAAGGGTAGGAATGATGAAAAGATGAATAAATGAATTGAATGAATTTGTTGTCCATCCTCTGGGTATAAAGCAACCCCTTTACCTGACATTCAACTCCATATCATAAATTTTCTGACTCATCACACTATATCGCTTAATTCTGTACAAAGGGTTGGGGGAGACTGGAGCCTATCCCAGGAAACTTATTCCACTTGAATACTGAGTACACCATGGACGTGGTGCCAATCCATCGCAGGACACACACACACACGCATTCAAACACTACAGGCAATCTGGGAATGCCAATTAGCCTAATCTGCATGTCTTTGGACTGTGGGAGGAAACCCACACACAAAGGTGAGAACCGAACCCGGACCCTGGAGGTGCAAGGCAACGGTGCTAACCACTAAGCAACCATGCCGCCTCCATATTATAAATGAGTCAGGAAATTAGATTGTTTTTTTTTTTTTTTTCTGGCAGCCATCTATACGTATATGTTTCATTAGACGTTTCAGCATTGTCTCCTCAGATAAAACATATTTGTGACTCATCTCTTCGTGATTGTTTCGTTTTAGCCCACTGTAACCTTGATTTCTTTTGCTTAGGGATTAGTGCTGGCTTTCATTTGGCTTTTTAGATGTAAATCCCATTTTATTCAGCCAATTTATATAGACTCCTGTTTCCAACCATTTTTTTTTTCATTTGTTTTGTTGTGCATTTTTTATTTTCAATGCATATTATGCATGATATAACATGATGTTTATTCATCTTCCTTTATCTGCCCATATGACTGCCTTTTTCTTAACCATTCCATTCTCTTCATACTTGCGGCAAATAATAGACAGACATTCCACATATTTCGCTACACGCCATGTTGGATTTTCTTCTTGAAAGGGATTGATCATCATTTCCGCTGTTTCACTTGACAACTCTTGTTGTTGCCCATATTTCCTTTTAATTATCCAAGTGTAACAGCTTGCTAAGGTCTATAATCTCTCTCCATTAACTGCAGACTGTAGTTGTTTTGAAAATGCAAATTACAAGGTGATTCCATAATTTTTTACGTCAGCATGGAGCAAGTCTATTACTTCTCCATTACATGGAAAAAACCTGACATTTAAATAAATAAATGAATAGTGCGAGATATGATTCAAAAAGCCTAAATGTTCAGCTATTATACAAAAATTGCTTTGTGTCACATCAGTAATTTATTTATTTGCTTGTGATGTGATTCCATTATTTTTCACAGGGCTTTATATATAAATAAATAAAAAAGAAGCGGATTAGATGCAGCAGAGTGATTCAGGTGTAAAATGTGTGGTAGAAGCATTTAAAAAAAATATAAAGGAGCATCTTGGCAACCCTTTTTTAACTTATGTAAATAAAGCAAAATCTGCATAGAATTACACTACACTGAATTTACACAATCACACTTTTTAGTAGCTGTGAACCTTATTTAAAATCATAATCTAAAAAGCTGTTGTGATTGTTGCTTTGGATAACATGTATTTCAACAGTGATGAGACACTCAATGTGAAAAACCACAAAAAAATGACACATACTGTACAGCGGCGGCCAAATTCAGTGTATTCAGTTAATGACATTCTCAAATGTTTAAATTAATGACAATCGAGATAAGAATAATTTGTTTTGGAGTGAAATTGCTAGACAACAATCAATATTTAGTTATTCTTTAAAACCTCCTGTATCAGAGCTGGGCATAGAGTCAAAAAGAGATTTGCGGTTCTCGTGCCACATATTTGTTCCATCCATTAAATAAACCAGCTGAGTCTAATTAGCGCAACTCTTCAGACGGATAGACGAGGACTGATTAGTGTCATCACTTGTTTTGTGCACAGGGAGAACTATAATACACGGCATATGTTGTCTTAATACTTTTGGCCACAACTGAAGACATCTGATTCACTGTCGCACCGCCATCTTTTCCTTCAGCTGTGCTGTAATTATAACTGGCTCGTTCTGCCGGCCCTGTGCTGACACAGTTGTAGATTCGGGCCTTCAATTTGTTGCAAAAGTTAGTTGTGATAGTAGCGTGGGCCTCGACTGAATAGATTATAATAGATTACTTTCTATGACGCGGTTATGACACCCACATGGCATGGCCAATGTCTGAGAAATAATATTTCAAATTTTCTTCAGCCATGTGTTTGGGGAGCTTCACTGCCAGAATGTTATACAGTATAGATTGATTTAATGTCAATGCGTAAGCCTCTTTTGAGTTGACTTAGGGCAATATTTCCTTACAACATTTAAAGGCCAAATTCAAATGTATATATAAATCTGTGTTTGAGTCAAAAATTCCAGCACTCTAGTTATGTTAAAACTTCAGTTGGTCTTATCAATGCTTTTTTTGTGGTCTGAGGGTCGATGCCGAGCATTTGGATCTCTGCAAACAAAATTAGGACCGATACTAATTTTGAATATTTTTATAAAAAATTGTGTGTTTTATGGAACTTTTATACATTCATGGTGTTCCTGGTCAAAAATGACCGGTCATTGGAAATAAATGAGTAAGACTACAATTAGTGTAAAAAACAGTTTAAGCATATTTCTACACTCCTTTTCCACACCTGAACATGCAGGTGTCTTTAAGCAGACACACACACACTTCTTATGCCCATTTTTGGCTCATAGCAACTCGCATGGGAACCTTTCGAAAGCATAATTTTTTACCACTTTTTGAAAAACAAAATTGCAACATTGTTTCAATCATACAACTTTCTTGCAGCTCTGGTATATAAATCTTTTTTGATGCATTACTCAAAGTTCAGGTCTTTGTCAGCATGATATACTGCCCGTGAAGTTCTTTTTTATATTTATATTTGACAATGACAGTAAGGAGGAGAAAAGAAGCCAGGTTGACGGTGAGGAGGGTTTAGAGGAGGAAGAGTCAAAGGTTGAGGATGACAGAGTATAACCCTAACGAGGAAGACTCTGACACTGATGAGGGGGCAGACCCAGCTGAAGTCTCCTTACATGGTCTCCTTTTGGTCTCCTTACATCCAAAAATGGAACCAAACCCGAAATCACAGAATCTGACATTGTAACCATTGAAATGAACATGACAAACCTGGAGGGGGGAGGGGTTTACGGAAACACCTGGAAAGAGGTAGACCCAGTGTTGTGTGGTGTCTACAGATTGCGCAACATATCTGCATCCGGCTTATGGGAGGAGGACTCTGGTCAGGCAATTTTTTCACGCTACAATGTCTTTGCAGACCTCCCATATCATGTCACGTGTGATCCGCTTTAATGACCACCACACAAGAGCAGCCCAAAGTCAATGAGATGAGCTGGGAAGTTTGGCAGAAGTGGGTGGAGCACCTGCCAATCATTTACAAACTAGGTTTTGACATCACTGGTAATGAGCATCCTGTCGGTTTTAGGGGATGGTGCCCATTTAAGCAGGATATACAGTACCAAACAAACCATTTAAGTATGGGAAAAAAAAGATATGGGCAGCATGTGGAACATGCAAGTGTACACAGGCAAACTGTTGGCTGATGGTGAGAAAAACAGGGGAAGTGGAGGACCTGGAAATGACTTAGGGCTACTTAAAAAGAGTAAATATGTTCATACAGTGTCATTATATTTATAATACAGTTTTGTTTTCCTTGTGTTCATTTGGGCTTTTGTTTTCATTAAATAGATCATAAGCGGTCAGTTTTGACCGAGAACGCAAAAGTTGTTATTTTGTGCCACAGTTTAAAAACTTAACTTTCAAAAAAGTTACTTTGGTAAATATTTTAGTGAAGTACTCTGTGATAAACAGGAAAACAGGTTTCATCTTAGTATTTGTTATGGTCAAAATAATATTTATATAATTTTTTTTTCCCCTAAATCAACGAGTGGTACAAGCTCAGGTAAATAAGGCCTGCAGGACGTACACAGCAAATACAAGTTTAAAACATTTAATGTTCACAAGAGCTGAAGATCGAATACAACATTATGTGATAATATTTAAATTGCTGTGGATTTATAATGAAATAAAATGCTCCGGTCCTTCTGATTGGAAACATTATGAGTGTGAGCCACAAATGAACACAACATGAGGGTTAAAGAGAATCATTACTGGTGACGAGACACGGATTCATCACAACGAGCCTGAGAGTAAACGGCGGAGTATGGAACGGAAACATCCTCAATTCAAGTCTATTTTTAGCTGGAAAATTGATGCTTACAGATTTTTGGTGATTCTCGAGGTCCAGTATTGGAACATTATCAGGAAAAAGGTTCAACAATCAACAGTGCTCGTTACAGTGAGACGCTTAATGAAGAGCTGAAACCTAAACTTCAGATTAAACCCAAAGAACTGATATGCAAGGTGTTGTGATCTCACATGACGATGCACGTCCGCACACGTCTACACATATATTGGAACTTTATTTATTTTTTTGGTGTTAAAGCATTCTCCCTATAGTCCTGATCTCATTCCATCAGACCTTCACCCATTTGGTCCCCTGAAAGCAGCCCTACGTGAACGAAGATTCACTTCTGATGAAGAAATGAAGACAGCAGTGCATTCAGAACTCTTACTCACTCACTCATCGTCTATACCGCTTTATCCTGTATTCAGGGTCGCGGGGACATGGAGCCTATCCCAGGAGGCTTAGGGCACGAGGCGGGGTACACCCTGGACAGGGTGCCAATCCATCGCAGGGCACACACACATACACACCACTCAGAACTCGCCACTTTTTTTTTTTAATAAGGGAATATGAAAGCTTGTTGACTGATAAACAAAGTGTTTTAAAAAGGAGGGAGATTATTTAGAAAAATTTATATAAAAAGTTAATTTATATAAATTCTAAAAGCCAGAGTGCAGATAAATTTTGACTCACCTTTATATATATATATATACATATATATATATACACTTGAGTGTGTGTATTAAGAGACTCAGATCAAGAGTAATTGAATTAGAGGAAAAATATGCAATATAAAATGATATTTGCAAAGTATATTGCACAATCATATTTATCATGATGATAAATGATATTTAGAACTTTTAATGCAAAAGAGGCAAATTATCCAACACAATCCATTAGCCTTATTTGTTACACTGAGAGACTTATTAGATCTCTCAGCACACCAAAGATGGCTTGGTGTCTGCCATTTCCAACACATTAAGACGCACACAAATCCGACATTTACGAAAGTTCATTATGTTACTTAGCCTACGGAATGACCTCGGAGTTTGCTTGAAACATTTAACCATCCCCAAGGTAGCCATTATAGTGATGAATACACAGTTCGCTGACAGCAGCTCCAGCTTGTTTATTTACTGAGTATGAAGCAGTCTCTCTTCCTCTCTCTCTCTCCCACACACACACACACACACAAATTCATAACACGGTTTCTTCACTCATTTGTCATTTGTCATTAAACCCTGCTCAGCTTCCTGTAGCTCTCTCTCACTCTCTCCAAGGCTGTCTTTGTAATGTTTAATGTCTTCAATTGGTAGAAGGTGTGTATTAGCCTGCAGTTGGTGGCCTCTGCTCTTTGCTGAACGTAGAAGATAATTAAACTCAGAAAGATATTCCATTATTTATTTATTTATGGTCATTTCAGGGTAGTGATAGGAACATATAAAAATAGAAAGTTGTGTTCGCTGATGATTTGGAAACATCGAAATTGTCACAGCAATTCCATAATAATTCCTGTTTTACCCTCTAGAGAATCTATTTTTTTTTTTTATCTTATTTTCTTAAAGACAATAGATACCAGTCTACTGTATGGCTTTATGGATATACACATTTACTGTATTACCGCACCAGTTTTAGCTTCTTTCACATTAGGGACTTGGGTATAGATCAGAGTACACTTGAACTTAAAGTTGAACTATACTGATCAGAAGGTCTCAGGTTCGAGACCCCCCCCCCCCCCTAAACCTCAGCTTTAGAGTTTAAATCTGGTATGAAAGCTAGACTACGGTTTAAACCGCGACAACATTAAGGCTTTCTGTCTCCTTTGAAATCTGCATTTGTACGCATTATATGCCGATCTCATTCTCTGAACTGCATGGCCATTCCTGATAAAGTAGGAGGGCAGGCGAAAAGGTTGCTCTTGACGCTCTCTCCGAAATATTAATAAAATAGAAATAGATTGAAGGTCGAATTTCTTTTACTCGTCTTCCCTTTGTGTTAACTGACAGTCTGAAAACACAAGTACAGCAAGTACCGTTTACTGTATCTGAGCGCAAGTGTACTTCAGTATGGAACAATGTTTTAATGTAAAAGGGCAGTGGTAAAGGGAGACAATCGTGCTCAGTGATGTTTTATAACCAGTCATCCTCCTGATACTGGGAGGAAACTGGAAAACCCAGGGAAACCCAGTACAAACATGTGGAGAAGGTGATCAAACTGTAAACGCCAGATGATTCTGGCTGCATCATCCTGCCACGGCATGATTTTTAAATATGACATGCGGAGATATGTTTTATCACTGAGCTTTTATAAGCATGCATTAGTATTATACTGTATATGACCATGTAAAGTACGGTAATCTAATAAGATTTTTAACACCACACTCCATTTAGATCGGTCACTGAGGTATATTGCAGACACTGTTAAATTTATAGATGCAAACTAAAAAAATTAATAAATTAATAAAAAAATATTGCACTTCTTAAGCCACACACTTACAGCATCTGGTGGAAAATGGATTCAAGCCATGTTTCAGCTACTGCTGGGTTTCTTTGCCATCTGTATTGACATTGGACTGCGTTCCCGTTTACTGCCTTGTGATTCTGCCGCAGTTTGCCAGTGAACTGTTATATTTTTGGATTTGTAATATTCTTTTTTTTTTTTTTTTATATATACCTGTCTCATAGATTATCTGTTTTAATATACATGTGCATATGGATTCAAAACCCACATAAAACCATTAAGACTTGCAAGATGCAGCATGTATGAAAAACAAAAACCCAGTTTACAAACTCCAAACAGGACAGCAATGTTAACTGATCGCTTGAACAAGAAAACCATCCATCAGGCATATTTAATAAATCATACAAATTATTTAAAGGAGTCAAAGCTGGAAGAACTTACAGAACAACTAACAATAACAGTCCTCTGTATATGTTCTTCACATCCCATTAACAGTACACAGCCACCATAGTAGTGGACACTGGAACCTGAACTACAGTAAAACGTAGCACCTCCAAAACAGCAATAGTAAATTTTCATGGTTAATGACTTAGATTTTGTCAAAAATATATAAAAAGAAAAAAGCTAGGATTTATACCAAATACCATATTGTTGTTAATCTGGGGGTAACAGCACAGGGTCTGACTTAATACAGCACCCCAGCGTTAAAACAATGGAATGGTGGAAACGTTATTAAAGAACGCTGCACATCTACCCAGGTGGTTCGGAGCCCATTGTAGTTCCCATGGACATTCAACAAATGGAATGTCTGATCCTTTAAAACTTACCGAAAGCTTGTCGGCAACTTGCGGATAAGATGCATATGCCTTTGGGAACTGTATAAACAATCACTAGGAACTACTGTACATCACCTGTACAGCTCTAACCTCACTCCACAAGTCATTTCCACATATTTGGGCCTTTTAAGGAGTTCCTGGGAGGCCAGCATTTAATGCATAAAGCAGGCAGTGCAATAAAAGCTCTGGAAAACTTTTTGCTATATATAAATAATAAATATAATGTCCATCTTAATGATCCTGTGTCTCCTTTTTTAATCACATTATAGACAAACAAGGAATCAATTAACTTCTTCAATATATATAAAACACTGCATATTTGTATCTGAGTGATACAGTCAGGCCTACACAGAGGGAAAACATGATGAAAAGTTGTAAAATACATTCTTAAAAATACAACTTTTTTTTCTAATTTTCTTTCCTAATTTTTAGTGGATGTATACAGTATGGAAGCGCATTGCATTTACAAAAGAAACCCTCAAAAAGGCAACATTCATTGGTGGCACAGAGTCAATTGTGAGCATGTACAGTAGTTGAAAAAAAAAACACACACACAAAAAATCACTACTTTTACTGTATTGCCTATCTTTTGTCGCCACAGCAATAACAATTAGGTCTATAGACCACTAGACACTGATATTCACTATTGTGTACTGTTGAAACTCAAGGACAATCAATTATATCAGACAGTGAAATGTACAATTGTTTGCAAAGCTTGGTGCATTTTCATGTATGTTTTCTATAAATCAGAATAGAGGTTATGCAACCCTAAGCTATGACCACAGTAAATCATATATTTTGTCCTTTTTAATGTTAGTTCACACAGAATTCCTGTTAAATATATACATTGTCTGTTATTTATTTAGGCATTTTAGGTGTTGATATGATATTTGGTTGATATGATTTCCGAGTTATTTATTAAAAGTTCTCTTGTTAATGGCAACTGTTGTTAATAACTCATGTATTTTTATTGATCAAAATGCATAAGATATTCTATTTGTAACTATCTGAACATTTATTTCAATTTAAATATTCCATATCTTGTGTCATTCATATTCATCCACATCTTGATACAGGTTTGGCTGTATTAAAAAAAAAAAAATCCAGACATCTACCTCATATAGAAAAGTGAGCATAATCCATCCTTCCAGACAATTTAACACTTCTAACGGGCCAGACATTTTAACTCTAACTTCCATATGGGGCTGCATGGTGGCTTAGTGATAAGCATGGTCACCACGCACCTCCAGGGCTAGCCTCCAGTATGTATGTGAGGAGCCTGCATGCTTTCCATGTGCTTGGTAGGTTTCTTACGGGTACTCTGGTACTCCCCCGCCCACAGTATAAAAAGACTTATTGGGTAGGCAGGCTGGCATTTCCAAATTGCCTGTAGTGTATGATTGGGTGTGCGAGTGTATGTCGGCATTTAATCCAGAGTGTACCCACCTTGTGCCTTAAGATAAGCTCCAGGCCCTTGGGATGCTCTACAGGACAAACGGTATAGACAATGGTTGGATGGATCCTTCCCATATGTAAAGTCAAGGACACTCTATATGGAAAAGTAATGCTAAAAAAAAAACTCATTTTTTTTCTAACCAGCTTCAAGTATTTTTTATATAACAGTTAGTTCTGACCAAGAAATCTGGTTGGACGAGAATCATTCCGTGGTGATAAATGGGGCAATTAACTACTGTATATGAATCACTCCACATTCCAGGTGTCCTAACAATTGTTAATTACAATAACTGTTGGTGGCAGCATGGGTGAAAGTAGGGTGGTATGGTCCACAGTACTGGAACAAGGGAAGAGTAGGTGAGCAAAATAACTGGTTAAAAAACAAACAAATCATAATCTGTTGATAATAAATGGTGTTTGTGGAACTGTTGTATAAAAGCAATATCACACGGCGTCATGTTGTTGTACTGTACATCAGCACAATTGTGATATCTTCTGCAGTCTGTGACTATGACTGCATCACAGCCATGCTGATATTCAGTACAACAGCACTCCCTCTCATGTGATATTGCTTAAGTAACTTAACCAAATGCATGGACACCATTCTTGTAAAATGCATTCATATTCATTCAATTAATATTTTGACAGTTGCTGAAATGGTTTGATTCCCGTTACTTTCATGCTCATTATTTTCAAGCGCTCCCTTGTGCCATGTAGTTAGAAGTGTTGACATCACAGTGGTAATCAAAATTTATAGGGATAGAAAGGTTTCATCTTAGAATAAATTTGATTTCTCGGGATAACTTTGTGTTGATTTAAAGTGACCCTTCCCTCTTAGGAAAAAAAGTCGACACAAACCATGTTTTTTCTCACGCTTGTCTGCAGTAGAACGTTCTTTGAGGGATCGCACCTTCAGATGCAATCTGACAAAACAAAAGATACTGAGATTTCTCAAGAGAGTCGATTAGGCTGAAATCTCAGGGAAAATAGGAAACCGTGTTAGTGAGACTGCGCTACTGCTGACACGAAGCACTCTAAAAGAAACACAGAGGTTTTTTTATTATTATTATTTCATCTCCATATACACTTCCCCAGCTCTTTTTTTTCTCTTCAGCTTCCTTCTTTTATCTGTTCTCATCTCACCATGAGAGGAAGAATATAAAAGACGTGGCAAGACACCGTTTATATCACCTCCGGGTGTTAAGCAACTAAATAAAACTACATTTTTTAAAGCTTTGTCTTGCCAGGCAGGAGGTAGCCATGCAGAAATACCAAGTAAGCATAACAAACAGGGATTATTTGTATTGCCAAAGAAAGGTGCATACATGGTGGGTCTAGTAGCAAAACTTGGTCTAATAACCTCGTTTAATCACTTCTTTTGATATGCTTCCCCACCTTGGTGCATGAAACACTGCCTGTCCTGGCCATTTCAATCTATTTGCAACTCTTAGGCTTCATTCACACATTAACAGCCTAAAGTGACTCAAGTCTTGATTTGTTTGTAATCCTAATGTTACAGAGATCTGATTGTTTTAGCCATCTACAGTATAAACACACAAATCTGATGTTTATCATATGTGGTCATGGATCAGATATACGAGGGTGAGTTTAAAATGATCTGCACTCCAGTTATGTTAAAACTTCTGTTAGCCGCACTGTCTTATCAGAGCTTTCCGTTCAAGGCTACTGTCTCCCCAGTCACTGCTGTGCAGGTGTGAATGTGTTACATCAGTTCATTTGGAACTGCGGTGCGAGAAATGCAAAAACGGACGCCCTACTTGTGATTTGTACCAAAGTAGAGCAGTGTGCAGTGATTTATTTTTAAAAAATTATAATAATTTTTGGTCTGTGGGTGTATCTGGTGTCAAAACCACTCATGGAAGAGAATAAACATAAAGCGTTTGGATATCTGCAAACAAAATTTGGACCGATACTAGTTTCTTAAAGAGAATCATAACGAGAAACGTATTCATCACTACGAGTCTGAGAGTAAATGGCAGAGTATGGAACGGAAACATCCTCAATCGTCGACTGAGAAAAAGGTTTTGGGATTCTCAAATGCCAGTTTTATCAGGAAAAAAGGTTCAACAACCAACAGTGCTCATTACTGTACAGTGTGACGCTTACTAAAGAACTGAATACTTCTGCCCACACTGTTAACACTCCTGTTCTGATTTCACTCCATCAGACTTTCATCTGTTTGGTTCCCCTTAAAGCAGCCCTATCAGGACAAAGATTCACTTCTGATGAAGAAGTGAAGACAGCGGTGCATTCGTGGCTTGCAGCACAGCCTAAAACATTTTTAATAAGGGAACATGAAAGCTTGTCGACAGATTAACAAAGTGTATTGGAAAGCATAGAGATTATGCCGGAAAATAATGTATTAGTCTTTTCTGACAGTTAATTAAAATAAATTGTACAGCCAAAGTGTGGATAATTTTTAGTTCAGAATCATCCAACGAAGCAAAAGCCCCAGCATTTCTTTTTTCCTGAAATCACATCCATTGTTTGAAATGAATGAGTTGTTGAACAAATCATCCTAAATAACATGAGCACAGACGCCTCGATATGATCATGCTTGCTGTTTCAGAGAGCAGACGTGTCCATGTTAGAGTCAGATAAAAGTCACTTGTAATCATGAACGTGAACTGCCATGACATCCCGCCATGACAAATCCGATCTGAACTAAAAGTTTAACAATGTGGCTTTTAATATGAACACCCACTTAAACTCAGAAATGGCTGTTAATTAGCAGATTAGCTGAATGAGGTGTTTT
>JAOTRS010002315.1:0-11770 GCA_028565755.1 Dinotopterus cunningtoni | reverse complement strand
AAAGCAAGTCTCATTAGAGAGGTTAAAGATCCATTTTCTCTCTCTGTATCAGCCTGCTCTTTGTGTCTGTGTGCGCACGCATCATTGGACACCGTGCCCCACACACACACACAGACCCCTCCTACTTTCGCCTTCTCAGACACACAGACACATACAGTACACACTCTTTCTCTCTGCTCTACACAGAAACACTGCTCTGTTGAGATTTTTTTCAAAGGTAAAGTGCAGGTTAATTAGTTTTATCTTTACTTTACAGTAGAGATTCTGTCAGTGTGTCGCCCAATCCAGTGTCATTAGAGAGATTTCTTGTTTCTTTTTCTGATGAAACAGTGTTTCCATTGTGTGCGCGCGTGTGTGAAAAGAGTGCAGGAAGGGTAACTGTGTAAGACGAGAAGGGGGAGAGGGGGAGGAGCTCCTTACTTTAGATTCACACACACACACATACACAGCACCTGCGCGCACAAATGGAAACACTTATCTGTTGGGATTTATTTTTACTTTTTTTTAAAGGTAAAGTGCAGGTTAATTTGTTTTATTTTTACTTAATATTTTGTGTTAATTATTTTATGTCTTAATTTTTTTGGGCTGTGGAACGAATACTGTAATTTAAGTTTCCATTACTTTTTATGGGAAAATTAAATTTGGTTTACGAGTGTTTTGAAATACGGGTTCGCTGCCGGAACGAATTAAGCTCATAATCTAACGTTCCACTGTAAACCATAAACCCCACTCAACTCAAACAAAAGAACACAAATTGCAAAAAAAGGAATAAATGAAAAACCTGCTTGGAATGTATACTGTATATTGCTGTATAAAACAATTGCAAAATGGGCTGTAGCTATCGAATATTTTAGTAATCGAGTATTCTACCAAAAATTTTATCGATTAATCGGATAAAATGTACTATTAATTGGTTTTCTTTTTAGAAAAATCTACTTTTATTTTTTAAATGGCTACAGCATTTTATCAAAAATAAACATTGTCATTATTCACAATAAAAGGAATAGCTTAAAGTTGACTGAGATGAGTTAAGTGCATTACAGTGCTATACATTCTAATTTTAAAGCCTTTTCTCAGATGCAAAAACTAAAAAAAGGTATTTCAAATGACTAAGTATCATAAAAACTAAGGCACACATTAAAATAAATAATTATACAAAAACACTAAGTTGTGCAACTTAACTTTCACAACTAAAAGTTTCAAAATCTACAGCTCAGGCATAACATAAGCCTTTACTGACAATTTCTGTCATTTTCTCTTGCTGGTTTCTTCATCGCTTGGCTCGCTGATATATTTATCGCTCCCTTATATTTTGCAGCCCGCAACAGAATGCTCCATCAAATCAATACACATCTAACTGTGTCTCCTTCTGCTTTTTTGGGTGATGTAAGCGCTTCTTCTTCATCTGTGTTTACTGGCGGCTTACATCCGGAAGCACGCTGTGTCACGCCAAACAAATAATTGCGCAAAAACATAACGCAAGCTTTTAAAATTAATTAAAAGAAGCTTCAAGGCGGAGGATTTTGCCTCGATCATTTTTTGTAATCGAATTACTCAAGGAATCATTTCAGCCTTAAAAACAATCAAAAGAAGAATACCAACAGGTTGAGGTTCACAATGGCCGAAAACGAGGTATGGTTGTCTTTTACCAGGGCATACTTCCACACACACGCCACCGTGCACTGTGGTCACACCCTCAAACACTAAAGGTGTAACACAGCACACAATCGAAAAGAACCACCACCAGAGAGGAAGGCCAGTCTATCATGGAACCTTAGCTCTTGCAACAAACCAAGAAAAAAATTAATGCAAAAGACTTGAGCGATACCACATGTGCACCATCTAATAGATTATCTCTTGACAACAATGAGTATCAAAAGCAGACAGAAATACACCAGAAAGATTCATGAGACATCAAGTTTACCAATTAGTCGCCACTGAAGGTCAACTGTAACGAAATACATGCATTCATTTACATTATTTGAGAATGACGTTGTTTTGATAAAAAGAAGAAAACAAAACAAGAAAAAAAGCAAGACAACTTAGTATGCCAAGCAAAGAGCCTGGCTTACTCAATCAAAACAAATCTATAAACAAATCATACATTAAAAGCGGGGCACTAAAACAGCACGACAAAATAAACAGGCAGTCCTCTTTCGATAATGTTAACAGCAGCGCCTCCAAACCCGTATAAATCCGCAGCACTAACTTTTGTGATGTTAACGGCAGCGTCTTCAAAGTAATAAATCACCAGCACTAGCTTCTGTAATGTTAGCAGCAGTGTCTTCAAAGCCATATAGGGCAGCAGCACTTAGCTTCGCCACAAACAAAACAGCAACCAATGCAGGAATAGCAACAAGAGAGAGTTTTCTATGATAAACGCGAAAGACAAGAAACATTGATAATCATCCCACTACATTCTCAGGAAACAGCCAATCAACCTTTAAATAGGAGGGTACTTTGCTCCAATAGGTAGACACTGCTGTCACTCACCTGAGCCCACTACATTCCACCCCAAGTTTCTGCAACGTCGCCTCGACGGTGGGCAAAACAAAGAAATCTTAGTCCCAAGGCCGGAATAGGGTACTAACTGTACCACCCACTCTGCTGGATACGGAACCCAAGCCTACTGTATGGCTCATGGGAGATGGTGTTGGTTAGAGTGCTGACCTGCAGTACTCCTACCAGTTCTCTTTACCACAACCTCACCTACCTCCAAGTTAGTAGGCAATACCACCGAGTGTAAGCCTTGCCGCAACCTCAGAACCCTCTGTTGCGGTGCAGGTTTCCACTGCTCGCAGGTCACCGGATGGCTGAAGAATAAGAGGAACACTATCCTGTATCCTTGACCGCCACCTAACATGGGCAAAATTAACATGAGCACTAAAACAAACAAATTCTCCTTATCATGCTCCTCTTCTGGAGGCTGCACCGATTCAAGCACTGGGCTATCTGACTACCCAAGAGGCCTATCCTGGAAGATCTGGAGCTTTAGCAGTGATTGATGCACATGTTTTACCTTACCCAGATCTATGGTGGGAGCAATAGTATATACCGCCCCACCTTCTCTAGGTGCCTTGATAACCTGGTACACCACTGAGCTTCACAGGTCCTGAATTTTAGATCTACCCCCACACTATGGTCACGAAGGTATATTAGTTGACCCTCCTTCAGTGGTGCTTCCCTTACCCGTGAATCGTGCTGGGCCTTCCGCTGATCGGCTGTCCCACCCAACTGTTTTTGGGCACTCTCAAACACAATGTGCAATCAATCCTACTGCTGGGACTCTGCCCAGCACAAAATTAGCAGGAAGTCTAGGCTCCTGTCTGAACATAAAAAAAAACGGTGACAGGCCAGGGGCAGAGGGAACACTTAGCACACTGGCAACGCTCGCACTCCTGACACCAGCGTGCAATATCTATGTCCTGGCCAGTAACAGCGCTGGCGCACCAGTTAAGATGTGCGCTCTACCCCCTGATGCCCATGCTGTTGATGAAGCTGGGTTAAGACATGTCTCATGGCTGCTGGCAGTAACACCTGAAAGATTCCCCTCCCCCATCCCGTCGAAACGAAAGACGCCGATAGAGTACCCCATCCGCTTCTACTAAGCGGTTTCATTGCTGAAGCAGTACAACTGCTAGTCTGGAGTATTTTGCGCTTTCAGAACACCAACAATTCTCCTATCACTGGATCTACTACCTGCTGAGCACTCATGTCACTAAGTGGAGTACATGGAAATGAAGTAACCTGGTTAACCAAGGTCACCAATCCACCTTGAGCAGCTTGTTGCAAGGCTACTGGGACAAACATACCTGGGAACAACTCATGCACTTCTCCCGTACCAGGAAAGTTGACGCAACAGGGCCATCAGCATTATGATTGCTTCTTCCTGACCTGTATCTGATCTCAAAATCAAACAATGCCAATTGGGCAGCCCAATGCTGCTCCATGGCACCCAACTTTGCAGATGTCAGGTAGCTGAGGGGATTGTTGTCAGTAAAGACAACACATTTATGGCCCCACAAGGACTCCCTAAATTTTTCTGTCATGGCCCACTTGAGCCCCAGCAATTCCAGATTTATGGAGCTGTAGTTAGATGGATTATGCTCAGTGGGCCTAAGATTGCGACTGCCATAAGCAATTGGCCGGACCTAACCTTGTTCCTGTGAAAGGACTTCCCCAAGCCCCCCATGACTGGCATCGACCTCTAAAATAAAAGGTAGGGGAAAGTCTGCATAGGCAAGCACCGGGGCTGTAGTTAATTTACCTTTCAACTCCCCAAAGCTACACTGACATTCTGCTGACCGGGCGTCAGCGAAATCTTGAACACTCTGCTTTGAACATTTTAAGTTTGCTGAGCTACCAACCTATGAAGAGGGGCGGCAAACTTGGCAAACCCCTCCACAGAACGCCGGTAGTAGCTAGCAAATCCCAAAAAAGAGCGCAACACTGGTGGGGCGATAATTTTGTCTTCAAACCTTCAGTCTGTAAGCGGCTCAGAACAACCTCCATCCAAGCAAGATTGTGCAAGATTGAGGTTGTCCACTGAAGAGGAGAGGACTGGTGCTGCTGCTCACAGAACAACTGTTTCATCAATCGTTGGAAGGTGACTGGAGCATTGCATAACCCAAATGGTATTCTGTTCCACTCAAAGAAGCCAAAAGGGGTGCAAAATGCAGTTTTGGGCTTGTCCCCCTCAGTTACAGGGGCCTGAATGTACCCACTGGCCAGGTCCAGAGTGGAAAACCACTGGGCCCCAGCCACAAGTCCAAAGTCTCCTCAATACGTGGTAGAGGGAACGCATCCTTTCTAGTCTTCAAATTTAAACGACGGTAGTCCACACACATGCGCAGACTACCGTATATATCCGCAGCACTAACTTTTGTGATGTTAATGGCGGCGTCTTCAAAGTCATATAAATCACCAGCACTAGCTTTTGTAATGTTAGCGGCAGTGTCTTCAAAGGCAGCAGCACTTAGCGGTGCCACAAACAAAACAGCAACGAGAGGGAGTTTCCTATGACAAATGCGGAAGACAGGAAACATTAATAATCGGCACGTCCCTGACTCCCATTAAAAGGCAAGTTAAACCACTTACCGTTCAGATCTCGAAAGCACATACAGGCATGGGTTTAATCAAAGCCGTTTCTCACCATAGCATGATAGGGTACAAGGATGCCTAATCAACAAGCAAGGGAAATGTTAGTTCCTTCAAAAGCTAACCAACCAAACAAGATTAAATAAACATACCTGAAAGGCGAACACTCATCACATCCACGTCAACAGCAGCAGCACCGGAAAACAGGCTATAAAATTAACAATAAGCCCTTTGAGTTATGCAAACATGAAACCAGTTTCAAAAGCTGTGTTTAAACAATGTGCTTACCTATAGCTTCTACAAACACAGACAACAAAGGGGAAACCGGACGTGACGCAACCCAGACAACAGGCAATCAACCTTTAAATAGGAAGGTACCTCACTCCGATAGGTAGACACAGCTGTCACTCACCTAAACCCACTACATTCTCAGGAAACAGCCAATCAGCCTTTAAATAGGGAGGAACCTTGCTTCAATAGGTAGACACTGCTGTCACTCACCTGAACCCACTACAGGAGCATGAGACATCATTTTCACACATGGATTGTAGTGATGGGAAGTTTGAATCATTTTAGTGACTCGGTTCTTTGAATCTCGTTCATCAAAATGAACTAATCTTTTTTTTAGTCATTCAGTTCATTTCGTTCTTTTGATAAGATTTTGCGTTTTCAATAAAAAGTCCCCGAATATGTCTACATACACTAATTAGGAACTTACTGCTATAGTTCCAGTAATTAAAATATTACAATGCAGCTAAGGACATATCATAATAAACTGAATGAGTAGCTAATCTCTTATATCTTCCAGTCTGAGTCATTCGTTCTTTTGAATCTATTGCACTGCATAGCGTCTATTGGAGTCACTTGAAAAAAGAACAAACGACTCAGGACTTGAAAATTCGTTGAAACCGTTCAATTCTGTTTCCTGTGTACTGCATTGCATAGCGTCTATGGAAGTCATGTGACAAAAGAACGGACGACTCGGAGTAGAAGAGTCATTGAGAAAGAATCGCTCAATTCTGTTTCCTGTGTACTGCACTGCATAGCGTCTATGGGAGTCACGTGGCAAAAGAACGAATGACTCGGAGTAGAGGAGTCACTGAGAAAGAATCACTCAATTCTGTTTTCTGTACATAAACTTTGGGGGTTTTGCAATGATTTGCGCATGCGCACCCAGTAGAAAATGAACGAATCACTCTCTGAGACTACTTGTTCTTCTGAGTCACGTTAAAGATTAGTTCAAAAAGAACGAATCATTCATGAACGACCCATCACTAATGGTAATAGTCCAGACTTTGAGAATCTTTGGGAGAATCTGAGAATCTTTTGAGAATCTTTGGGAGAAAGCTTTACGCAGCGGTTCGACTCCTGCATCATCAATACAAGGTTTTGGAGAGACATTAATGTGGATGGAAACATCTGGATAGAAATAAATGTGGTGAAATTGCATAAGCTTATCAAAACAATGCCATGATGAATGTGTGCCATAATCAAAGCAAAAGGTGGTCGAACAACATATTAGTTTTACTTTTTTTTGTCCAGGTAGTATATTTTGTCACACATAACATACTGTAAGGGGGCAGATAAAGTTGCTACTCATAGTTTTTTTTCTTTATAGGATGTGACTTTATAACAAAGCAGACAAATTTGGATGTTAATTGTCATGCACACTCACTGCGCGACCGACACTAGGACCCGGAAGTAGTACGGTCGCAAACCAGGAAGCATAAAAGGAGACAAGATGGCGTTTCACATCGCCCCATCATTGAGTTCGCCCATGCCGTTTCCGACTCTTCGTCGGATTTTCTGTGAGTACTCACCGATTCGGGTTGTCTTTCTGATTGAGTGTGTGTTGCTAGAACGCGGATTTATTTGTGTAGATCCTTGCTCTTCGCGTAAGAGAGTTCTTGGATTAAATCGCGAGGTTACCCCCCCCATAATGTTTATTTAGCATTACCGGACAAATGGGATGGCACGGACTGGAAGTGCAGTGTTTTTTTAACCGCACTGAATCTTGTGTTTGAGTTAAATTCCACCAGGTACTCCACGGACCGGTTGCGCATTGCTCTCCTCGTCTCGTTGCTATCCAGGCAGGCAGCTGAGTGGGCCACGGCGGTTCTTCGATCAGACTCAGACACAGCCTACTCCTATGGCGAATTTACCCGTCAGCTGAAGCTAACATCCGAACAAGACAGGCGCGGTGGACACTGTTCTTTGAACACTACAATTTCCATCTGTCCTACCGCCCGGGGTCCAAGAAAACCAAGGCCGACACCCTCTCCCGACAGCATGAGAAAGACATCCCCCGGGCGGACCCCGCGCCCGTCCTCCCTCCTTCCAAAATTATCGCCCCACTCCATTGGGAATTAGAAACAAGGGTACGCCAAGCACAGACGACGGAGAACGAACCGGCAGGTGGGGCCATTCCACTCCTCTCTCTGGACACCCGAGCACACAACGCACCCTCCAATTTGTACAGCGCGCCTTCTGGTGGCCATCCATGGCCAAGGACATTGACGAGTTCGTCCAGGCGTGCCCAGTGTGCGCCCGGGCCAAGGACACGAACCAACCGACACCCGGGGAACTCCAACCGCTCCCTGTTCCCCGCCGGCCCTGGACGCATCACGGCCATCGTCATCGTTTTCATCACGGGCCTGCCGGTCTCAGAAGGAAAAAACACCGTATTGACCATCGTGGATCGGTTCTCCAAAGCTGTGGACCTCCCTGGACTCCCGTCAGCTAAACAGACAGCCGAGCTGGTATTAGAGCACGTATCCGTCTGCATGGGTTCCCAAAGGACATCGTCTCGGACAGGGGGCCTCAGTTCACTGCACAGTTCTGAAAGGCCTTTTGCCACCTGATCAATTCCACCTGTAGTCTATCATCAGGTTATCATCCTCAGACTAACGGTCAGACGAAACAGACCAACCAACAACTGGAGCGCTACCTGAGATGCTTCATAGACGATCGCCAGCACTCCTGGGCCCGCTAACCCCTTTGGGCGGAACTTTCCCACAATCTTCACGTGTTCTCTGCTACCAAGTTAAGCCCATTTGAGGTATGCCATGGTTTCCAGCCTCCGATGTTCGAACATCAAGAACCGCAGGTGTCAACGGATATGGAACCGAGCCAACGCAGCTATTCAACGTGCCAACATCCGCTACACCAACCAACATCGCCGTCGACACACCCCGGGGCGATTGTACCACATAGGTGACAAAGTATGGCTGTCTACAAGGAACCTGCACCTCCACACCGAATCCAAAAAATTATCACCCAGGTTCATCTGTCCCTACCGCATCACCCTCCGTATCAACCCTGTCACCTACCGGCTCCAGCTGCCTGTGGCGCTCAGGATTCCATACTTCTCAACTCAAACCCTTTACGACTTCACCTATGATTACACCCACCCACCCTGCTCCTCCTCCCCGTATCATAGAGGGTGGTCCCGCCTACACTGTACGCTGGATCCTCGATTCACGCCCTCTGGGCAGCGGTCTCCAGTACCTGGTCGACTGGGAGGGCTACGGCCCAGAGAAACGGTCTTGGATCCCGGCCCGGATCATACTCGACCCCGAGCTCATCCAGGACTACCCTCGTCGGATATCCTCCACCCCAGGACCGTCAGGGGTCGGTCCTGGACAGGGGGGTACTGTCATGCACACTCGCTGCGCGACTGGCACTAGGTCCCGGAAGTAGTACGGTCGCGAACCAAGAAGCATAAAACGAGACAAGATGGCGCTTCACATCACTCAGTCATTGAGTTCGCCCATGTCGTTTCCGACTCTTCGTCGGATTTTCTGTGAGTACTCACCGATTCGGGTTGTCTTTCTGATTAAGTGTGTGTTGCTAGAACGCGGATTTATTTGTGTAGATCCTTGCTCTTCGCGTAAGAAAGTTCTTAGATTAAATCGCGTGGTTATCCCGCCTGCTCGCACTGCTTCCGCGTTTGGGTTTACCATCCACGCTACACAGGCTAACTGCTACGTCTTCTGGTCCATCTCCGGTCGCCTGTGACAGTTAATAATGATGATGCAAGTGTTTCTATCCAAATAATCTCAAAGCTGTATAATAAATGATGTCTTTTCCTATCTGAATGTCTGTTCAAAATGAAGTAGGAGCAAAGGACAAGGACATCTAATAAAGATGTATTACAAAACTCTGATGGTATATATCTTGTTATATTTGCATCTAAGCTACACTAGATATTTCACATGGCCTCTCTTTTGTATTTACCCTAGAAAATATTTTCTAATTAGCTGATATCTCAGCACCAGCAAGCAAGCAAGGGGAAAAAATTAATGCTCTAAAAGCCCTGTCTAAAAATTCTTGTCATAGCACTTACCATGGTTCTCTTTTAGTCATTTAGGTCATAAGAATCATAGATTCTAAATGCATATGTGTGTAAAGTAGATAAATAAATGTATAAAACTCATTTGACCTCAGTGGAATTGATTAAACATTTCTGTAGAGAATTTCTATCATTTCTGCAGGGAAAAGCTGTTATATAAAAAAAATAAATAAAATCAGATGCTATTAACAGTAATTCTACATTCAGTATGAAAACATACAATGGCTGTACTGAAAGTAATGCAATAGTGTGCATAACTTTTTATTAACTGATTTAGGTTGTTCAAGTTGCACATGTTGGTAGAATAACTCTTCCTCTATATAAAAATACTGCTTAAATCAGTCTCCATTACAAATGATTCATTTGTGCCATCGTTGAAACCCAACTCTAGAATAAATTTTTGCAAATCCCCTTTGTTTTAGTCGATGGTCTGGAGGAAACCAAACAAACATGGGAAGAACATGCAAACTTCATGCAGACCCGAGGCAGGAATCAAACCTGGACCCTGGTGGTGCAAGGGGCAAATGCTAACCACTACGCCACCGTGCCGCCTAGTTCACTTGTTCTGTGTGAAGCAAATGTTCATCTGTGCATGACTTTCCAGAGTCTTTTATTAGTATTTTTAATTATTCTGTTTTTTTTAATTTTAAACCTTAAATTTTAAACACTGTTTTGGATTAGTCTTTTTGTCTCTTTATTAAAAATCTGCCTAAAATGCACTACTACAGTACTCCAGTTTCTCCTTTATGACACTAGCAGTAATCTTAAGTGCCTAAAAGTAATTGCTGTAAATTTACATGTTACTGTATGTTTCACTGAAAGAATGTGAAGAGCTTTAGGTAATTTTGAGCTGTCTGCCCCATTATTTTTTCCATCATTCTCAAAGCATTTAACTTAAACAGAATAATGTATCCTAAACTTCCTTAATCATACCACGGACAGCTGTACTCCCAGCGTTCACCACTTGATTTAGAGGCTCAAGTCAGACAGCAATGGAATTCCTTTGCTTTCATTATCTTAAATCCATATGTACATTATGGTATTAGTATAGCTGTCATCTCCCATCCACTCCTCAATCAAGATAAACGAGGCTTTGGAGACTGGGTCTAAGAAAGCCCTTAGCAAATTTTGCCTTTTTATATATTGGGAATGAAATCTAAATTAAATGAAATTCTGTCAGAACACCACAAGCACTAAAATGAAAAGCAGAGGAAAAGAGCATTTTTGATCTGATGAAATAAACAATCTTTTATCTAATATAGCTTAGTAATGGCAAAGTTTGCACGGGATATCTTTTCATGGAAGGAGCATATTTATCAATTCTTCTGAATTTAAAGTGGTAACGATGATTATATCACTTTTCTAAAATTAAAAAACACACATAGCAGTTGCCATTATTTAAGTACAGGGATATTTCATCCTAATGGCAGTTCTTCATAGTTTAATTATCAAAGTTTCATGCAGAAAGATTTTTCATTTTTATCTTTTTGTAAATGTTATGCCATCATAAGGCCATCAGTCATGGTCAGTGTGAATTCCTACAATTATTAGATGCTTTGCTTCTTCAACATGTCCAATATTTATAACAGCCTGAAAATACCAAATCCATGTGCTCTGATATATAATTCAAAAGCAAGATGAAATTCTTTTAAAATTCTTGTCAATTCAAAAGTTGTGTAATGATTGGTAAAGTGAAGGTCTTTTTTCCTCTCCTCCAAGGTAAGGCTGAAAACCTGCAGGAGAACACCATGCAAACATTCCAGCAAAGCAATCTGCTACTAAAGTGCAAAGAGTCTGAGGTCTCAGGGTGCATAGCAGGAAAGGAGTGTAAATAGCGTCCACTTTCAATTTGAAAATGTTGAGAACTACATAGTGATCAGGAGAACCCGCAGTGAGCCATTACAAATCAGAGCCATCACATTCACCTCTTGAGGACATTCTGGCTTTGCGGGCTAATCCTCTGAACGAGCCTCACACTTGTGGCATTAAGAACAGCTTCTTTAACAATAACAATAGCCATTATCCCACTAAAGTAAAATGTAACACATTTTATCTATAAGCACTTAAGAGTACTGATTTGGCTTCTTGGTGTATCATTTACTAAAAAACAATGATTGATTTATTACTATATTTTATTATGTGTTAGACAGTGAAATTGTTGTTTTTTGTTTTTTTTCATTCGGCCAAGAAGATAAAATTAATTTCTTTCAGCCTCTGGGAAATCCTAAGTGTTTCTCAAAATAATAAAAAAGTGAACTTTGTAATGATGTCTTTGTTTGATATTGTATTCCTACTTTACAGAATAATCTCATAAGCCTTTTC
>JAOTRS010002167.1:0-11776 GCA_028565755.1 Dinotopterus cunningtoni | reverse complement strand
CACCCGTGACTATTTGTTTTTGGAGCTTAGGTGATTGATGGAGTGCCCCAATCTGAGCTACACTTACCCATGATATGGACATTGAAAGCATCATGTTGCAAAAAAAAATCCTTTAAAAAAAAAAAAAGCTTAGCTTATCTGTATATACACACACACCTGAGTCACTTAGTCAGTGTGGCAGCAGCACTGTGCAGATACAGGTCAGGAGGCCAGATATTACAAAACCAGACAACTGTAGATCGAAAAGCAACCTGTTTTTTTTTTGGTAAACCTGTGCCTACTGTAGACTCTTGTTGTTGGCTGACTGAATAAAACCCAGTGTGGTCTTCTACTGCTGTAGCCCATCCACTACAGGGTTTTATGTCTTGAGATGCTTTTCTGAGTGCACATTTAAGCTTGCTATATTTTACTATTTGTTAACGTATTTAACACAGGTCTTTCACTACCAAAGTGTCTGTCAATGAGCCAGCTCAAATATCTCTCTTCATACCTTTTTCAATACCCTTTTTCTTCATACCTTTGTTTTTCACCTCTCCTTCCAAGCCACTGTTTCAGTGTTTATGTAAATGAGCTACATCCCACCAGAGAACAACAGTGGGGAGGAATCTGCTTATATGAGGTCACAACAGGAGAAAAATCCAATTAGGTTGCCATGGTGGTATAGTGGCTAGCACCATGGCCTCGCACCTCTAGGGTTGAGGGTTCGATTCCCGTCTCGGGTCTGCACGTGTTAAGTTGCATGCTCTGCCTGTGATTGGTGGGTTTCCTCCGGGTACTTTGGTTTCCTCCCACAGTCCAAAGACATGCAGTTTAGGTTAATTGACATTCCTGAATTGCCTGTCGTGGATGGATTAATCACACAAGACTTAGGGCACGGAGCAGGGTACACCCTGGACGGGACACCAATCCATCTCCTGTCCAAACCCAAACTGTCCAAAGACATTGTGTGTAAGGGTGCCCTGTGATGGATTGGCATCCAGGCCTCCTGTGACCCCGTGCAGGATTATTGGTATAGAAAATGCATGAACATGAGTATTGGATGGATTGGTGTCCCGTCCAGGGTGTACCCTGTTCCGTGCCCTAAGTCTTGTGTGATTACACAATTTGGCCCCCGATTACAAATTTGCATAATACGGTAGGTCGTTAACTGTAACTTTCCTGTGAACTCACACCTCTTATCTCTGTCACCTACAAGGAGTTGTGTGGAGATGTTGTTTGTTTTTCGCACAATGCTGTGTAAACTCTAGAGAGTGTCGTGTAAAAATTTCCATTAGAATAGCCGTTTCTAAACTACTAAAATCTGGCGCCGATAGCTATCAGTCAAAATGCCAAAACAAGATGTTTTGGTTAACCGAAGCACTTGACCTACATCTGCGTCCTTTCAAGCACTTCGCTGAATCTGCCACATGATTGGCGGGTTGGATAATTACATAAATAAGAAATAAAGTGACCGGGAGAGTCTGTTTATATTTGCATTTTTCATAAAGTCAGACTAGCACAAGCACAGTCGCTGCTGGTAAAATCGTTAACATTTATCGTAATAGTAGCAGGGCACGTTGCTTATTTTGTCAAAGGTCAATCGTAATTCTTTCGAAGACCGTCACGTAAAAGACAAACAATCTAATTTTGTCTTGTAGATCTCTTAAAAAGGTTAAGTGTATAGAGTGTGTGTTTGGAATTGGTTAAGCCCATACTTCGTCAAGGCCATGAGGATTTCAATCTCTTGAAAGTAAAGCCCTACAGAAGCGTTCTAGCAATACTAAGGCAAGTGTTTTTCGTACAAGCAGAAATATCAGAGCAGTGTTAATCAATCTTGGATGTCGTGAGCCCACTTATGTGGAAAAGAGACTCTGAGTTCTTGTGAATCAGTTCATTTTATGCTTTAAACAAGAGCAAACATCACATTTTACTGGGAATGAAAACTCGTATCCATCAACAGAGCTCTGCTTATAGTGTAATACCTGGCACTCTTGAGATGGAAAGGTCTGTCCAGGCTGATTATGACCTGGGAGTTGGAGAGCCATGTTGTCCTCAAAAGAGTCTGGATCAAGCACTGTCAGCTGGCACGCACCCTCCTACACGAACTGAGTGGGATTGGATTGTGATGTACAACCTTTTGCATGATGCAAAAATGATTAATTTACATTTTATCTAGCCAAAAATTTGAGGAAAAGAAATTGTGAGATTGTGTTAGACGGAGAGCTGTTCGATTTAACTGCAATTTTGAAGCTTGTTTTGGTGAATTCAGTTTGATTGAACCTGTGATGGTTTGGTACCTCTCCAGGGTGTCCCCCGCCTCGTGCCCTGAGTCTCCTGGGACAGGCTTCAGGCTTCCTGTGACCCTGAACAAGAAAAACAGTGCAGAGAATGAGAATAAGATGAGAATTGATTGAATCAATGGGTCAGATTTCGATTTGCGAATGTTAAATGCTCTAAAAATGACAAATTAAAAAAATATATACACCACAGCTTTCACAGAAAATACAAATCACCTCCATCTTGTGCGAATACTCATGTTCATGCATTTTCTATACCAATAATCCTGCACGGGGTCACAGGAGGCCTGGATGCCAATCCATCACAGGGCACCCTTACACACAATGTCTTTGGACAGTTTGGGTTTGGACAGGAAACCCAACAAGCACATGCAAACTCCACGCATGCAGACCCAAGGTGGGACTCGAACCCGTGACCCTGGAGGTGTGAGGCCACAGTGCTAACCACTATGCCACTATGCCACCCAATACTCATGGTTTGCTTTTTCATTTTTTGAGTTTATGGGGCAAAACCGCCACCTACTGGACTGGAGCATAGATCAGAAGATCGGCAGGAAAAAGGAGGTCATCACTTTGTACGAGACATTTCATTTAAACAATCAACGACACAAATTACACAAAATATTAATGCTTATTAGATAGCTTTTACATATTCAAAACTCCTATAAGAAAAGTAGCTCCTTAAGGCAAATCAGAAACTAAACATCAGCACTACTGAATCACTCAAATAGAAAAGCACAATGCTTAAAAATTTCATCAGATTAACAGTGGCATGTAAAGACCTATGTTCAGAAGTGGGTGGAAGTGCATTCGAAAACCAGGCACAAACAAAAACCTGGGCTTATCCTCAAACCACGGATCGTGAGGCTGTCCCACCCTGGGACTAGTAAACGTCTAAGTCAAATAGTTGACTAGTCAACAAGTCCACTATTACATAACACTGATTGGAATGTATGAACCTAAGCAGTGTTAGTAGACACAGCGCAGTGCTTATTCCACCGTGTAGATGTGCAGTTAGAGACTATAGCATATCTTTTTTTCCATGCACACTGTGTTATTCATCCTCTAGTGTCCATTTCTAACCACAGCCCCACTGTCGTCAGGATATTTTCAGTCTGGCAGGCCGTCCCTGCAGTGACATTGAGGCGTTTAAAAAATCCCATCATCGCTGATGTGCTGAGAATGTTCGACACCCAAATAATATCTGCTTCATCGTGGTCACACTAAGTTCCCCTTTTATTGACTGGTGAAGGAAATTTGAGGGGTGATAAATTAGACCTAACACAGGCTACAGTCAGTAAGTGTACACCTGCAGAGTGGCATATAATGGTATGGAGTGGCTTATTTGGTCACTTTTACTATATATAAACTGAGGACTTGATCTATTAATGATTAGTGAGACATGTCTGTTTATTAGCCTGTTTATGGTATTAGATCTAATGGCATACAAATTATAATTTATTCATCCATCTATCCATTATCTATACCAGTGGTTCTCAACTCCGGTTCCTAGAGGACCACTGCCCGGCACATTTTAGTGCTTTCTCAGCTTCCCGCATACCTGATTTAAACTAATCAACTAATTAACAGACTTTTCCTCCTAGAAGTGGGCGTGGTAGAGCAGGGAAAACACTAAAATATTCAGGGCAGTGGTCCTCCAGGAATAAGGTTGAGAACCACTGATCTATACTGCTTATCCTATTTTGAGTTGCAAGATGCCTGGACACGTTCCCAGTGAACCCAGGGCACAATGTGGGGTATATCCTGGATGCAGTGCCAAATCAGCACAGAGCAAAAGATACACTCACACACCCAATCATACACTCCGAGCACTTTGGGAAAGCCTGTCGATCTTCACAAAGCACAGCGAGGACATGCAAACTTCAGGTGTGATTTGAACGCCCAACCCTGGTGGTCTGATGCGACAGTGCTACGGAATCGCTAAGCCACCATGCCGGCGGATAAGCTTAGATTCGTTTCGTTAGCCTTATGACGTATGATAGCCTGATATGATGTCCATTATGCACTGGTGCAATCACATGGTCGGGGCAGGGATAGACAGATCAAGCGTCCCCCCCTAGATATGAGACATGATAGGACGATGTTATATTGCGCACTCTTTCATGAGTCTTCTGTCCACCCCTGCAGAGGCATTATTTCTATTATTATCATCCTATATTCTGATGTTTGGCATGTGTACCTCATATACAGATATCAAACTATGAGACTGAAATCTCAGACCTGCAACATTATTCCCTGCAGTCAGAAAAAACTTATCTTGATCTACCTCCATAAGAGCACAAAAAAAAAAAATCTTAGGAGTCCAGTGGGAGTAGTGGAGGCTGTGTTGCAAGAAAATGATTTCGGTTTCAGTAATCCAGCTCCCCGAGACAGGCAGCACGAGGCTTTATGCAGCAGCGATCTCCTGTTCTCAGGACACCAGCTATTTCCTTCTGCGGTACAGGAGCGGAAACCGTGACATCCTGTACATTAGTAGTCAGTTACTGGTGCTGGAACACTGTACTCTTGATGGTCATTTGTTTCCCTCTCGGGACAAAAATGTTCCCAGTACATCATTGGAATGTTTGAACAACTTTGTGAGTTGTCGTGCATGAGCTTAAGCCAGTAACTGGCTGTTCTGCGTCTGGGTGTACACTAACTGACCATGTGTTACTACTGAAAATTAAAATCAGTATTGTGTGTAAATTTGTTCTCCTTTTTAAAGCATCAGATGCTATTTTTACTATAGCAGTGCAAGGTTATTCCCTTTGCTATATATATTTTTTTCATTCTTTTACACAAAACCTCATCGGTTTAGTGACAATTGTAAGCCCAGGCCAGCTGGGGCCAATCCCGGTAAATCTTCATTATTTTTTTTTTTTCATTCAATGAAAATGGTGTTATCGGAATAGTCTTTTCATCAGGCTGAGAGAACAGCTCGACACACAGATGTCTCCATAGTAGGAATAGAATCGTGACTCTTATTAATAATCTCCAGGCGAGGAATTGAGCTGAGTGAGCGTTTCATCATGCAGCTGTCTATGCAGACTGACATGCTAGTCTGTAGTTAAGACATCCACTATATGGGCCAAAAAATGTTTTAATTGTGGACACTTGACAATCACTCGTATGCGAGTCTTCACCAAACTGGTGTTCAGCTTGTGTGCTGGAGTGTTAAGATTGCCTTTCACAGGATCCAAGAGGTCCAAACCTGTTCCAGCGTGACGGTACTGCTGTAAATGAAGCGAGCTCCTTGAAGACATGGTTTGCCAAAGTTACCCTGACCTTAACACCCCTTAACACTTTTGAAATGAATTGCACCCCAGGCCTGCTCACTCAACATCAGCGACTGATCTCAGTAATGCCTTTGGAGCTGAATGATCACTGAGCGACACTCCAAAATGTATTGTTAAAGCCCTCTCAATAAGAGTGGAGGTTATTGTAACAGCAAAGGAAATAAATCTGGAACGGATTTAATGAGGAACCACTTGAGACCTGATATATATAAGGTTTATATGACGAAGCTAGTTTTCACATAATATCTTTGAAAAGTAATCTTGATTTGCTAACTTCAATAATAAATGAATAAATTCTTGGCGGCACAGTGGCATAGTGGTTAGCACTATGGCCTCGCACCTCCAGGGTTGAGGGTGTGTGGAGTTTACATGTTCTCCACGTGCTTGGTTAGTTTCCTCCAGGTACTTCAGTTTTTTTCCACATTCCAAAGACATTTAGGTTAACTGGTGGTCTTAAATTGCCTGTATTGTGTAAATGAGGGCGTATATGTCTGTGTGCCATGCAACGGATTTGCATCCCATCCAGGGTGTACCTCGCCTCCTGCCCTAAGTCTCCAGGGATAGGCTCCAGGCTCCCCACAATCCTGTATACAGGATAAAGCGGAGTAAGAACGATGAGTGAGTGAGTAAATGTTTTGTGGCACGGTGGCATAGTGGTTAGCACTGTGTCCTTGCACCTCCTGGGTCCGGGTTTGATTCCCATTCGCATGTTCTCCCCGTGCTTGATGCGTTTCCTCATGGTACTTCGGTTTCCATGAGAAACATGTGTTTCCAAATTGTTGCTTGTGTGTCCTGCAATGAATTGGCACCCTGTCCAGGATGTAACCTACCTTGCACCCCGCCTTCCCTGGGATAGGCTCCAGGCTCCAGACCCTGAACAGAATAATATAGATAGGTATAGGAAATGAGAGTAAGTGAGGCCAAATTCTTACTTTGTAGATGGAATATACAGTAAATCTACAAATTTCAATGCTGTTGAATTCTCGATTCTGATTGGGCGCAAGGTGTTGGTTCATTTTCCTGCACATGCAGTTGAGACAGCTCAGATGGAAAATCAGCTCAAAATAATGCTCATTTATTATAAATGATGAATTATGAGTTTCCAAAGTGTGATTCTATAGAAAAACATTACTGTAGCAGGATGCCTGTGTAATATGCACAGATACACTTTGATACTCACTGAAGCTCGTTCTTGCTGAGATTGCAGGAATTGCTGTGCTACACAAGATGCAATTGTTCACTCAGGCATTTTAAAATACACCGGTGGGGAAAATAAAGGCAACATGTCAAGCATGATGCCAACAAGGTGCCCTTACCACCAGCAAGTCTAGTCCTTCTTGTTACTCAATTAATGCTTCAAATATTTGTAAAATACACCTTAGCCATGTTGGGATCAATGGCAAAATGTTATCAGATCATCTGTTGGGCTGTAAAGACTCCATGAGATTTCTACTGTTCTGACCACTTATTTTTGAGACGTGGCAAGAAAAAGAATTTCCGCTGATGGACTGGCGGATCTTTTGGAAGTCTTAGACAAGCAGAAAATGGGTTTTGAGCTGGTGAACATGATTGTGTGACAAACAGGAAGGAAGCTATTGAAGCAAGACTATTTCGGACATTTGACCTTGCTGTGAGCTCGACCCTGTTTGTATCAATTCCAAAATCTAATCAGACTCAACTACTGGATATGAGGATCAAGTCAATTAGGCTTTTATTGTCATTTCAACCATATACAGTTCAGTACACGGTAAAACAAAATGGCGTTCCTCCAGGACCAAGATGCTCCATAACATCTTGAACAATATGTAACCTAAATTAACAGAAACTAACTAGCTAACTAGGACACCTAATGAGGTGACTATCTAAAGCCCTATTCGGGCGGGACTAGTTTTCCAAACGACGTTTGAGTTAGAATTTTTTTCAGACGACGTCTGTCATTTCATGTATGCATTCGGACGGGACTAACATCTCCGTGATTATTACGGAGGTAGGAGTGTCTGTGTTTTACATGTGGGCGTTACACAAGACCACATGTCCAGGATGCGTGGACTGCGTTGGTGCTCAAACTTGAATACCGGCGCGCTAGAGATAGTGTTGGTGCTGGAGATAGTACAGTAGTTAACGTTGACCAAAACACAAAAGAAAACGCGCTTTGGAAAAAACGTTTTCGGCAATCACAGACATTCGCATTCCGACGGGATTAGATTTCTCAGAGGACCGCCGAGTTTGCTGAAAAACAGTAGGTAATTTGCTCTGGAATTTTTACAGAGGTCGTGTGAGAGAAAGACAGACATGGCAGATTCGGACAGGATTAAAATCACAAAGTACGTCTGTGAAACAGAAATTTCTCTAACGACCCCCTGTAAAACTAGTCCCGTCAATTATGAAAAACTATTCTGAGGTACTACACAAAAGACATTACTATACAAAAGATAAACACAAGACAACATAAAGTGCAAGTGTAAATGTGCAAACAGGAGAAGCAAGACGGCAACATGACACAATGCAATAAACTGTAATATATGGAGATAGTGAGTTAAGGTAGTGCAAGTTAATGGCATGGTAGATAAAAAACAGTAAAAATTATTTGTCCAGTCCCATTTTATAGAGGTGAATGTTTATCTGAGTGACTGTGTGTGTGTGTGTGTATGTGTGTATCAGTTCAGTCCTTTGTTGTTGTGCGGTCTGAGATGGCACAATTCCTAAACCAGACAGCTGCTCAGAAAGCTCTCGAACCTGAGCTTCCTTAGCCTTCTCACTGGGGGGCCCCAGTGCTGAGTGTGGTGGTGCTGGAGGTGCTGTCCCCAATCCGCACTGACTGAGGCCTACCGGTCAGAAAGTCCAGGATCCATCTACAAAGGGAGATGTTCAGGCCCATAGGCTCAGCTGTCTGATCAGGTGTTGGGGGATGATGGTATTGAATGCTGAACTGAAATCTATGAACAGCATTCGAGCATAGGTTTCCTTCTTACCTAGGTATGTGAAGGGGAGATGGAGTCCGGTAGAGATGTCGTAGGACGATATGCAAACTGCAGCGGGTCCAGTGAGGGGGGGAAGCAGGGTCGTGAGCAGTAGTCATTAAGACAGGACACAGAAGACTTCTTTGACACGGGGACAATGGTGGTCTTGAAGCATGTGGGAACGACGTCGCTGCTCAGAGAGATGTTGGTCATTGAGAGGAGGGGTGGTCTTCCTCACTGTCATGCCGTTCTGCGCATCGAACCGAGTGTAGAAGCTGTTCAGCGCATCTGGAGGGGAGCCGTCACCGTGACAGACATGTGATGTCCTGTCGTTGGTGGTGGATTGTATGCGCTGCAACATGCGCTATGTGTCACTGCTGTCCTGAAGTGGTTGTGGATACTCAGTGTGTGCGCACTTCACCTCTCGATGGACCAGGAAAGTTTGGCCCTTGCTGTTTTTTACTTGCTCCGCAGTAATCCATGTTGGGGCGTGAAATTATGTTCTCGGATGCAGTGACGTCATCTGTGCACTTGTTGATGTAGCTGGTCACTGATGACATATACTCCTCCAAGTCAGTGAAGTCGCCGTTAGTTGCAGCCTCCCTGAACATGTTCCAGTCAGTGTTCTCAAAACAGTCCTGAAGAGCAGAGATGGCTCCTGCTGGCAGGTTTTTATCTGCTTTAGAACCGGTTTTGAACGCTTGACGAGTGGACTGTACGCTGAAATTACCATAAGAGAGATGTGGTCTGAGTAGCTGAGGGCTCTGCCCGATATGCGCCAGGGATGTTTGTGTAAACAAGATCCAGTGTGTTTTCCCCTCTCGTTGCAAAGTCCACATGCTGATAAAATTTAGGAAGCACTGTCTTGAGGTTTGCATGGGTGAAATCTCCAGCGACAATAAACATGGGTGAAAACAGTCCATCGGGGTGTGTGTTCTGCAGTTCACTGATTTTTGCATAAGGTTCACAGAGCGCTTCCTTAGCATTAGCGCTAGGTGGAATGTATACTCTATGTATACTATGATAATGAAAATGGTGGTGAATTCCCACGTTAGATAAACAAGTCCAAAATGGAAAAAACTTACTACTCAACAAAATTGGCTTATTTTTCTTCTTTAATCTTTAGTTATAAGAGTGACAGTGCTGAAGGCGTCCAAAATATGCAATAATCTTAATTGAGCAGTTGATATTGAGACGTATCTGCTACTTATGCTCTATAAATCCTTCATAACGGCTCTAATCTGAGGGGCTCTTTGTTAATTGGTGATTTCTGAGGCTGGTAACTCTAAATGAACTTATCCTCTGCAGCAGAGGTAAGTTTTGGTCTTGCTTTCATGGGAAGGTCTTTGAGAGCCAGTTTATCATGGTGCTTGATGGGTTTAGCAAATGCTCTTGACACAATACTGTTCTTGCAAGAACTGTTTCAGAACAGCTGACCTTTTGTGTTTCGAAATAACAACTCACTGTTGTTGTTGTTAAATATTTATCTGTTACCATATGTGTTATTTCATAGTTTTCTAATCTCCAGTATTATTTTGGACTGTAGAAAATAAGTCATCTTTTCAAGTGGACCTGAGCGCGCCTTGAATCAAATATAAAAGCCAACCATAACTGAACATGGAAGTGGGCCACAATTTAGAACGCAACATCCTAAGCACGTCTGTTTCTGTTTGCTCGTGGCACGCACCATCTCATCCTCGGACCTATACAGCTATTTTTCCCGAAATGCCGGTAATGTTTGGCATAGCATGGAAGTCGACTTCCTCGTACTCTTTTTCTCTTTGTGCTTATTGCCATCTCGGAATCCAACCTATCACCTGCTGTATCGGATAGAGTAAATGCATGTAAAGTGTACAGCAGCGGATTGGTCAAGGGGGAGCAATCGTACCTGGGCCCAGTATGAATCGATTGTGCTTAAGGTAAAAGCAGCCTTCCAGTTAGAAATCACAGCAGCAAAGGTAGCAATGCATGTTGAATGGTTAAGGTTTAGTTGCACTGCATTATGCATATTTGTATTTTATCACTTTCCTTCATTAGCCCGTTTTCGTTTATTTTGCTTGTTTGATGCTGTTAATAAGCGCTGTGCACTTCACCATCACAGTCTCCCAAGTCATCTTTGATCACTCTGATTTTGTTTCAAAAGGTAAAGGAACACACAGCAGTTTTCTACGCCCACTAGCAAACAGGCTAACGTAAATCAGATTGCATGCACACACACACACACACACACACACACACACAAATATTTCAGACAGTAGATAGGCTAAAGAGGATTTTCTTTTTTGAAACCCGTTTATTGGGTTTAAAAAAATTCACAGGTAGGTGGTAAGAGACAGCGTTGCATTTTAATTGGTACAGATGGTGCCTGGATAATGATATGGTAACCTCCCGATAAGCCCATCATATGCTGAGAATATCATAAGTCAAACATGCATTTAATGCTGTTCACCTATGCTACTGAGGTAATGTCCTAGCTTAACCCACCTTCAACATTATCAGAACACTAATACCACCCTACACTTGAGCAAAATATTTTCATAACCATAACATGTACAGTATTTTAAAATAAGTGCTGTCAATCAATAAAAAAAATATTCTAGTGATTAATAGCGTTAAATCACAATTTTAAAATATTCAGATTTACTTGTATTATAAACATGCAATGAAAAAATAAAAAAATGCACGACAAACTGGTTAGAGGAAACAGAATAGGCGGTTTCAAACATTAACCTTTAACAAATGTTGAAAATAAAATCTGTCAGATCTTGTCAACGGCACTTATATTGTGAGCCCTGTCTGCATCTCCTTTTCAACTTGCCTAGCGCAATTGGCTAGCACATGCTTCAGCAAAATGTCTTTAATCTGTCTTTAATATGCCCAGAGTAAACGAGTGCAGTTGCCATTAGTCATTGAGAAGATTTAATAATAAACTTGGTCATACTGTATGATTCATTTTCCTTAAAAAACTAAATTTCTAGATTAATCACATTAACACGTTAACACATTAATATTGACAGGTCTAAAATAAAATATACAACAAAAAAAAAACACTAGCAACAAAGTACACTGTAGAGTATGGGTTGATTATGTTTGTGATCGCATGGTTGCCTTGGGTTGATATCTCTAAACCAGAAAAAGATCCAAATTAAAATATGGCTCCTAGATACTGTGTATTGTTTTAGCTTTTTTGCAAAGTAAAAAAAAAAAAAAAAAAACACAAGTTGAACCATCATAAGGCAGACAC
>JAOTRS010002153.1:0-11777 GCA_028565755.1 Dinotopterus cunningtoni | reverse complement strand
ATGAGGCCTACAAAGAAAAGAACACAGTACCTACAGTCAAATATGGTGAAGGTTCAAAGATGTTTTGGGGTTGTTTTTCTGCCTCTGGCACTGGGTGCCTTGACTGTGTGCAAGGCACCATGAAATCTGAGGATTACCAAAGGATTTTGGGTCGCACTGTAGGGCCCAGTGTCAGAAAGCTGGGTTTGCGTCTGAGATCTTGGGTCTTCCAGCAGGACAATGACTCCAAACATACTTCAAAAAGCACCCAGAAATGGAAGTGCTGGAGAGTTCTGAAGTGACCAGCAATGAGTCCAGATCTAAATCCCATTAAACACCTGTGAGGAGATCTTAAAATTGCTGTTTGGTCGAACTCCTTTTTATGAACACAAATTAACGAAACGAAAACAATTAAGTGGTGAATGTGTCAAGATATTCCTTTAAATAAAAAGTGCTCATTAAAAGTGCTAAACTAAGAGGATGGCACAAACAAACACAACACATGAACATGGGCAATCTGGGGCAGATGAGCAGACGTAGCGTTCGTTATCCTTCTCAACTGATATAACAAAGATGTGTAATTTTTTTTTTTTTTGTAAATGGTTGTGCGTCTATACTATATCAATGTGGAGAGAATTGAATAAAGAATCATTATGCTAGTTCACTTCCATATTGAGACATGCCATTGGGATCCCCGGCTTTTAAATGGGAACGCAGGTTTTAAGGGGATCATCTTTTAAAGGGATGTAGTCCTATGAACATTCATCACTTTTTTTTTAGTTTGTTTTTAAGCTGTCCTCTTCCACTGACAGCAGAAACTTTATGGTCACACACTGTGATGTAGACTTTATTAACACTGTGTATCACCTTGTGTCGATGATCATAACCTGCTCATTTTATGTTCCTTCAGACTATCGCTTTTATTATTATCCACATATATTACTAATGATCTTCAATTAAATCGGAATTTCTGCAGCGATTAAAGCTGGCTAACCTAAAATCTATAGCATGTACTATTTTAGCATTTTTTAAATGTATGTATGTATGTATTTATTATTTTTTTCCTTCCTCCCACCTTGTTCTTACACTTCAGGATGTTTTTTGCTGATTCAGTAAATCTGTCTGAGAGGAGAACATTTGTCTGCAGGCACAGTGTGAATAATGGACTTGTTGGCAGAGATTATGAGTGTGTCAGTATGTGTGAGTATGTGTGTGTGTGGAGAAAGAGAGAGATGGGAGCTTATGGAAGATATGTGCGCGTATATAAATATGCATCTCTAAGACATCGCCCTCTGTACCCTAGGAGCCGAGTAGTGACCACGCTAGGGGTCAGCACTCGGGAAGTCATCAATGAAAAAAAAAACTCTCTGCGTGAAAACTTTTCTCCAGCTAACAAACACAACCGAAAAGCCTGCAAGATATCCTCTGAGCTCGGTCTTATACATCTAAATTATTAATAATTTAGCGGACCATTATTCTAGCCATAATGCGGAGCGCAGGAGAACGCTCCAACGACTTGGTAATAACCGGCAGAGATTCAGCAGAACGGTTGTTTGCGCGCTTCATGTATAATTCATCCAGCATGCTGATAGTCGTGAGCAAGGAGCAGTTGCTGACATCTGCATGACCTGTTAAATGCCAGATTTTAAAAGGTGAGCATATGTGTAATTCCTCATTAGGCAAAAAGAAGGAAGACTGGAAACACAGAGAGAGGGAATGCCTTGACTTGTCTGCTTCTGGTCTTTTGGGAAGAAGGACAACAGCGGGTTTATGTCAAATTTAGCCAAGAGTAAGAAAGCGTAAAAGAGTTAACGGTTTAGATAACTCACGCATACTGGAACATAATTAAATGAGGGGTTAGATATTCTAATACTCTAATAATATTAATATAATGGATGGATGGTTCTGTCTACATGCCACATCGGGCAACGGATATACAGTATATCCGCCATTTCTGTGGCAGACCTTGCTCAAGGGTCCAACGGTGGCAACCCGGCAGCTACAGGATTCGAACCGGGGACCTCCTGGTCAGCAGTCTAACACCACAGAGCCACGCCTATATTAATATACTCTATTAATATAATAATATAATTGCTCAGCTAGTTCAGTTGTTCGTGTTGCTGCCATGACGATGTGCATAATCAAATTTACCGCAGTAGAGCATCTAAATTTTTTTCAATATTTTTTATATTTTCAATTTTCTACAGCTACGTTTTTCTATATTTTACTTCTGATTTTATTGCATAATTTATTTCTTATTGATAATCTTGTTTTTTAAGGTCCTTTGCGGTCGTATAAGCATTTCACTGCATATCGTACTGTGTATGACTGTGTATGTGACAAATAAAATGTTAATTTTAATTTAAAGGAGATGAGTTTGTCTGATGAGTTCAACAATCTTCCTCTAGTATTTGATCGGTCATAACGTCTGACGCCTGAAGGGTAATTCCCAGTGCCATTCAAATCTCAGGTGTTCATTCTAATGCTCTTGTTTTTTTTCGTTTTTTTTCAGAGTAGCAGCTCATAAGTGTACAGTATATGTGGTCAGGGTTGCGCAATCGAGCTTGACCTTGCCTTTTTCAGCAGTGTTGAATTTAATTACCTTTTAACCAACTATACAAACATGGCTGGGCTAAAAAAAAGAAAAGAAAAAAGAGCAAAGAAATAGCCACATAAATATGGTGACATGATTTTATATCACAATATGTTTTCCTTTTTTTTTGGTTGTTTCTACAGTGTTCTACTTCCTTTCTCCAAGTTGCTCCTGTCAAGGGGTCGCCATAGCGGACCATGTCATCCACACACAACATGCCACAGGATTTATGCCACCTGATGCAACCCTCCCATTTTCCTACCCAGGCTTGGGACTGATTCCACAAGCAGTGACTAGTGGGTAGTACGGGGTGTAGTTACCCACTGACAACAAGGTTTTAAACCCTGATCCTCAGATTCCCCCAGCCTTAGCCGTTTGAGCCACCACTCCCCTAACAACCTTTCGGTTGACCAGAAATAATAATAATATAAGTGTTTGGTGAGTTAAACTTTTTTGTGACATTACTCCCATGTTTCTTTAATGCCACTTTTTACCCAGGTTTTAAGGGTAAAACTCTTTAAGACCTAGGGCACTAGGCAGGGATACACCCTGAATGAGGTGCCAATGCATCGCAGGGAAGATGCAAGGGGACACACACACATTCATACACTACACTATGGGCAATTTGGAATGCCAGATAGGCATGACTTTGTACTGTGGGAGGAAACCGGAGTACCCGGAGGAAACCCACCAAGCACAAGCACGGAACATTCACAAACAATCCCTCGTTTAATACTGAAACAAATGATGTATTATAAATCATGAATTAATACAAACTCATTATTTGAATTATAGCCAGAATGTCTGCCTGCTGCGATACAAATGACCGTATCATCATATGCCTACACTTGAAAATATGCATAAATTGTAGAAGTAGAAGCTCATCTATCACACTTAGTGTGTGCAGGAAAGTGGAGAGGCTGAGAGACTGACCGCAGATGTGGATCAAGTATCACTACCTCGATGATGTAGCAAGTCACGCCATTCATAAAACTACTTCTAACATAAATAACATTTTTATTTAAAGATTTTTTTCACCCAAATTTTAAAGCCATAAAATGATAACATCCTTTTTCAATTAAATGCGAGGTTTATATCTGGACATAAAACCGCTCTATTAAATGAAATGTGTGTATTTAATAATGAATAAAAACCTTCTAACTTCCATTCACTCTAAAAAAAAAAACAAAAAACAAATATAGATTTAAGACTTCAATACGCAGAGATTTTTTTTTTTTTTTTAGTAACAGCAGTAGCTGGCTGACTTAATGCACTTTTCCTGAAAGCTACACTGAATGACTAAATGGGTGAGTATGTGCCAGGGTTAAAGGCGATAAAGCCATCAATCAAGCGCGCCTGAATACTTCCATGTCACAACACGAGTCCTGATTGAACCCAACTCCACAGGAAAAGGAGATACAACACCAATAACAAGCAGTTAGCTCTAGCCGTTGCATTCTCAGACGGCCTATTAATCTTACAAAGTTAGCCGGAATGCTAACTGCTCCCTGATTAATGAAGGACAGCTAGCAGTCGCGCTGGTCTGCATGCTAATGGTGTGATTAATGTAAAGGAAGCTGAGCCAGCTGTATTGTTACTAAACTTGTGGGTGTACTCGGGTTTCTCCACAAAGTGTGGAGCAAAATCTTAAAATGTATTAGTGTTTATAAGTAAATACCCACATAGGTAATGACATGCTGTTGGATTTATTAACACTTAGGGTTACTTATGTGATCGTATTATTGCCCTTTTCATTCCCAAGGGAAAAAAAGGATTAATTTTGTTTTCAATTAAACAAAACTAGTGAGCTCATTATATTTCTTTTTTATTATTATTGGTTGTTGGAAAAAAAAAAAAAAGTTCTGTTCTGTTCTGTACTGTACAACTGTTCTGTAAGCTGCATTTTGAATTGTTTGGTGGTTTACTAGATCGTGCTTTTGGTGTTCTCTGATATTTCTGCTTTTTTTTTTGTTTGGGTGAATGTGTGTATGCACATGGTAGTGGAAAGACTTGTAACACCTATACATTTTTCATTGTTATTATAATCTGTTCCGAAAAGTGAAAAAAAAAGTGAAAAATTGCTGAATTCTGCTGACTTTTCATTTTGACCCTCTCTCACTCTCTCTCTCATATACACACACTATCATGTCAAAAGTATTCGCTTTTCTGCCTTCACATGCATATGAACTTGAGTAACATCCAAATCTTAATCCATAGGGTTTAATATGATGTTGGTCCAGCTATAACAGCTGCAGCTCTTCTGGGAAGGCTTTCCACAAGGTTTAGGAGTGTGTTTATGGAAAATTTTCACCATTATTCCAGAAATGCATTTGTGAGGTCAGACACTGATGTTGGACGAGAAGGTCTGGCTCGCAGTCTCCGCTCTAATTCATCTCAAAGGTGTTCTATCAGGTTGAGGTCAGGACTCTGCTGTGGGGATGGTTTTCAGGAGTTGGGCTCGGCTACTTACTTCCAGTGAACAGAAGACTTAATGCGTCAACAATTTAATTTTCCCAACTTTGAGGGAACAGTTTGTGGACGGCCTCTTCCTGTTCAAACATGACTGCGCACCAGAGCACAAAACGAGGTCCATAAAGACATGAATGAGACATGGATGGGCTTCTGGAAGAATGGTCGAAAATTCCCTAAACCTTGTGAAAAGCCTTTCCAGAAGAGTTGAAGCTGTTATAGCTGCAAAGGGGACGGGGCCAACATCACATTAAACAAAATTTTGTGGTTGATGTTGTTTCAACGGAGTATAAGAAGAATAAATCACATCAAGAAAATGTTTAATAGGCAAATAAACCACTTCACTGCTAACAGCATGACTTGAATAAACATACTCAGATAATACATAAAGGGTGTGTGTTTGTTACCAAAGCTTTTGCTCATCTAACTACATTTCCAACAGTAAAAATGTGACATTTTATAGACACCCTAAAATGTTTCATATGCCCTGGTAAATGCAGAAAGGCTACAGATATGGTAGATATTGATTTGGCTACAGTATGAACACCAAAGTACTCTTTTAAATGTAGACCAGACGGCATGGCAAAAAGATAACGAGAATAAGAGGGGAAAATGAATTTAATTCTAGGCACTTAGGCTTTATCTCATGACTCATACCATCACTGTTATTCAAAGAGATATTCTTTGTGACATTGCAGAGGAATACAGTGTAAATTCGAGGTTTGTATATACTCCAATCAGTCATACCATTATGATCACCTGCGTAATATTGAGTTGGTTCCCACTTTTGCCACCAGATCTGATTCTATCAGAACCAGCACAAGAGCTGAAGTTTTGGAGTTGCTTTTACCTAGTCACAATCTGGCTCTTGTCAAAGTCACTCAAATCCTTATGCTTCAGGAGAAAAGGTTCACCTTCTGCCTAATATACAGTATCCCACCCAGTTCTAGACGCCATTGTTACAAGATATTGAAGATGTGGCTACTGTGAGAAGGGCCAAATTGTGATGGCTAGACAATTTGGTCAAAGCTGCAGGTATTGTTGGATGTTCCTGCCCACTGCAAGCCAGGAATTACAAAACTCCAGCTCTTGTTGGATGTTCGAGAGCTGCAGTTTTGTAGTTCCTGGCCTGCAGTGGTCAGGAACATCCAACAAGAGCTGCAGACCAGGAACATCCAACAAGAGCTGCAGACCAGGAACATCCAACAAGAGCTGCAGTTTTGTAGTTCCTGGCCTGCAGTGGTCAGGAACATCCAACATGAGCTGCAGACCAGGAACATCCAACAAGAGCTGCAGTTTTGTAGTTCCTGGCCTGCAGTGGTCTGGACAGACCAAAATTGATCCAAAGAAGATGAACCAGTGAAACTAGTCACAGGGTCATGGGTGGCCAAGGCTCACCACTGCACATGGGAGGTGAAGGCTGGTCTGTGTAGTCCGATCCAACAGAAAAGCTAGTACTGCTAAAATTGATGAAAAGGTTAATGCTGGATGTGAAAGAAAGGTGTCAGAACAGACAGTGCATCACTGTTTTGGTGGCAAATGGGGGAACCAACAATATTAATATTAGGTGAGTAGTCATAATGCTATGGTTGATCAGTTACTTTTCCATTAAGGAAAGTAAAAGAATAAACAGGTATGGTTTTACTCTCTCTCTCTGAATATAGTCTTTGTTAATGTGAGAATTATGCTTCTTGAGACCGATGACTCATCTGTCAGTCAACCGCAGGATCTCATCTTGACATTCACAGATGTTAGTTAAGATTCATTACTCTATAACTTTCATCAAGCCTGTATGATGATGAATGAAAAATAACAATGTTTTTTAAAAAAAGTGAACACAAGGGCATCATTAAATAACCATTGAGCTCTGTTTAAAATACTGCCAGCCTAAAATCATCGGCTGTTCTACCTCCGGTGAGTCGGGTAAGGACCGAATCTAAATTTTTTGATCCATAGACCAATTCCAGGTGTCTAGCATCCGTTGTTAAAATAACTGTGAGGTACTTATGGTAGCACTTGGCTAAAAGCTATTAGCGTTTAAGTTTGACAGGAGGCTTTAGTAATAAGAGGGGAGATACAAGGACAATACAACCTATTCATTCCTTTATTTGAGGTGTAGATTTAATTTTTATGAGGGTTTCATGAGGAGAAAAAAAGCGTGGCAGAAGCGTCAGACTTTTGATCTTGGGTCATTTCTTAGGTAAATGTGAGATAGTAGGGTATTAACTACAGAACATCCTGCAATCCTCCCAGCCAGGGCAGCTTTTACACAAAAACTTACAGTACATTGTCCTCCAAGGAAATACAAAATAAATAAATAAATTATGCGACGGCAGTAAATTGTAGAGCTCCATAAAAGATTAGGGATCTCCTGAGGTCAGAAATATTTAACAGGTCAGGAATGTCAGCGCCATGGAGAAATAACCTACGAAGCATCTCTAAAGTCATTTACAGACCACAACCTATTGCTTCTATTGCAGGTCTTATACAGTACTGTAGGTTTCATGGCTGTATTGTGATTTTTTTTCCACCAATTTATTTGCAGGGCCGCCACACCAACTACGACAATCTAACAAGTAAAATGTACAAAACAGGGTCTGCATTTCAGCCAGTCAAAAAAGGGTAGAAAGTGCCTTGACCCCTAATCGTTACTCGGTCCAGCCTTAATAATCAGGCATGTGAGAGGCTTTCCTGACACCACCATCTTTAGGAAAAATTGTAATGGCATTCCTATACTGGATTTCATAAGAACTTGGGCTGAAAAATCCTGAGGGAATTTCCTAAAGGGAAATGGTATTGAAAAAGTTGAATGATCGTATCTCTCTAAACACGTCGGGAGTGCACAGGCTTGAATGTTCTCCATTAGATAGTCGACTGTAATGTTTCCACAAATTAAAAACGCAATAAAATCACAATGGAACGTTGATTGTATTTCAGTGAACAGCTCATAATAATTAACAGGATCCCTACAAAAAAAAACATATTCCAGTCTATAACTCATAAAAAAGTCCTCTTCTTCTTCTTTTGGCTGCTTCCGTTAGGGGTCACCACAACGTACCACCATTTGTCTCCATCTAACCCTGTCTACCACATCTTCCCTTGTCCACATCCATACCAACCACATCCATAAACCTCCTCTTGGGCCTTCTTCTTGTCCTCCTGCGTGGCAGCTCCATCTCTAACGTTCTCCTCCTGATATATCCCGTCATCCCTTCACTGCACATATCCAAATCATACTAATTTGGCCTCTCTAACCTTGTTCCTAAACCATCATACCTGCACTGTCCCTCTGATATACTCATTCCCAATCCAGTCCATTCTTGTTATTCCATATCTTGCCACTCCATACCCATATCCTAAAGAGTAATCCATTGAAAATCAATAGGGACAGAAAGATTGGACCGTACTCCAGTGGGTAACTCACACATGCAAAATTGAACAAAAATGCCTGATGAATAGAAATCGAGGAAAACCTACAAGCAAAATCACCTTATATTTCAATTTGTGAGCTTTAAAAAAAATCCAATAAATATCCAATGGATGCTGGGTAATATTCCGGTCTGTAACTCGTAAGATTCCGATTGGATTTTGAAACAATAATAATATAACGCACTATAGGATTCCAATTGAATTCCAGTGGATTGATTTGTAATGGTGTGACGAAAATGAAATGACCCAATGCTGACCTGATTGTATCGCATATAGGCTCTGGCAAAAAATCTCAATCATACGAGGGGTGTTCAATTTAAACCGGGACTTTTTATTATGCAGAATAACGGAACACAGTTATAAACATAAAAACCCCTTCAACACTAATGCACTTATTTCAGAGTTTCACTAGTGCTTGGAGACCATCAAGGTAGAAAGTTTTCTCAGTACATCAGAGCCATGATCGGATTGCTCACTTTATGTCTGAAATGCTGGTCTCCTAAGAACTTCTTTAATTGCCCAAAACATGTGGCAAATGCTTAAAGCGAGGTGAGGACTGTACGGAGAATGTGACAATAACTCCCAGCTGTGTTCCTATACAGTTCCTGTATTGTTTAAGTGGTGCGGTGGGTTGTATGAGGTTACACATTGTCTGGCAAAAACAGAACACCTTCTGTGATCCAGAGAGCGTTCCTCTAATTGAATGTTTACGGGAACAACTGCAGTGGGATCTGAGCCACCTTGGCCAGGATCACGTTTTTAAAACGGCCTTCTTTAAAACGGCTAAGCATAGTATGCTGATGCATTGTATGCATCAGCATACTATGCTTGAAGTCTTTTGTAAATATCAATCCATTCATTCACGAGAAATTTCATCACATGTCTCGGTTTGACTTGAACATCCCTTGTATATACACTGAACACAACAGTACAGTCTGGATCTCAAGCGGTTATACTTATTGCATATCAGCTTTATTAGCGACAGTCTTGTAGAAAATTTTCCTGGCAAGATTTATAAAACTTCTACATCTACTGCCTCAAAGACAGGTTAAACCTTAGTGCTTTCACCTTAACATCCTCATGCAATAAATGCTTTCCCATAGATTTTTTGGAGAATAACTACGAGCAACCAATTCCCTGCTCGTACACTCTACCTGATGCTAATTGCTCACACACTGAGAAATAAAGCAAAGAAAATGGATGAGCTCCTGGCCAGAAACGGCAGGCGGTGCACGACGGGGGTCCATATCACCCCCCCCCCCCGCCCCCCCTCTTCACTGAGCACTGATAAGAAACCATGCTGCAACTCACAATATTCCAGACATCTGCTATAAGCATAGCTGCAGGTAAGTGGAAAGTGGGCTGATAAGTATAATTTAATTACGGTTTAATTGGAATGCAGAGCAACTGTCGCCCTTCGCTCCTAAATCTATTGAACTGAATAAAGAATGATTCATCTTTTGTAATTGTGCAACTAATTGAAAATCATGGAGGTAATTTACTGGCAGATGTATGATATGGAGCGTACACTTCTATACGTGTAGAGCAGAGAACGTACCAGTGGTGTCAATGTCATAGATCACAGGGCTTTGTAAAGTTCTCAGGCTGCTTGATTTGTACCACTGATATTTAACCATCATATGATCCAAATCATATGTAAATTTTAAGATTCAGAAGGCTATTGAACTCCTTAGAGGTTATGCAGCACTGTGCATTTGCTTCCACACAGTGCTCACGCAAAGTAACGATTTCTCAATTTCAAACCACTATTGTGTCGTTTTCGAAATGTCACTGTGTACCAAGAGACTATTACCATGCGCTATATGCATCACACTGCTGATTTAGCCGTCTTCATGGATGTTCATGTCCCTTTCTTTCCCTCTCTCTCTCTCTCTTTCTCCCACACCTTCTTCTACAGTTGAGAATTTTTCAAGCCATACTGGCATTCAGGGGGGGAAAAAAAGAAGAAATAAAATGCTTTTGGTATTTCAGAGTGTTGGCTCACATTTTATCTTGTCAAACAGATACAAGGAATCATTTTGCAGAAGTCTTATCCTGGATATACTGGGTATGAGGTGGGAATAGACTCTAGAATGCACAACAGAGTCAATTTCTAGTAAACGTGGAGAAAATGTGGTTTCTTCTTTGCACTGTGTCTAGGAAGGAGTACAGCCCTCACTCTCACCCTCTCACATTGGTGATAGAGTATAATCTTCTGTTCCTAGAGGGTAAAAACCATAGGCTGTATAAGAACTGGACAAACCCTCCAACATGTTTTCTAAAAAGTGGTTTTGAAGCTCAGTTGTGGGAACTCTGGTTGTCACTATTTTGGCAGGACCTATATCTGCCTAAACCTTGGTTATTCCATAAATGGGCAAATGGGTGGTACGAACGGAGCCTGGTTGTTGTTTGTAACGTGCCTATTTACCGCAGTTACCACAAGCTAGCTAGCTTGGCTTTCTGTTGCTTTGCGTTTGATTGACCACCATTATCCATACCCTACGTCATCCCGTGTCAAGGTTAATACAATTTTAACCTTTTTTGATGAGTTACATCAGTCTCGTAAAGTTGTCCTTTATCTTCTATGTGTCTTTGAACCATAAGGAGGAAACCCACCAAGCACAGAGAGAACGTGACCAGGACTCAAACTCTCAACCATGGTGGTATGAGGCCACGGTTCTCACCGCCTCATAACTGTACCGTCCTCTACAGTCGTCATGAATGAGAAATCTAGCTATAGAGACCAAAACCACAAGTTTTTTTTTTGGGGGGGGGGTTATCAGGCGGTAAACATTTATTTCTGTTGAAAAGTTGGACTTTTAAAAGTTGGGGCTCTTGGGCGATTGACAGTGGGAGGTGTGGCTGACGCGGCTAAGGCTCTTGGTTGTTGATTTCAGGATCTGGGTTTGAGCCCTGCTGCTGGTGTAAAACCTGTGCCAAGTTGTGTGCCAATTGGATTGTCCGCTGTGACAAGACCTTTACAGGAGCAGCCAAAAGAATGTTTTGCTCTACCGAAAGTGACTCACTTTTGAAGCCGCCACCTAGCGGTCATACAAGGTACGGATTGTGATTTTGGCACTTCTGCTTTGGACTTATTTTTGGGTGGGCAGGGGTAATTTGGTGGGTAAGATGTTGGGCTACAGATCAGAAGGTCCTTGGTTCCAATCACAGCACCACTAATACCCCTTTTCCACTGCTCTGGTTCCCGTGCCGGTTCCCAATTTTGGAATCAGTGCCGCGCTTTTCCACAGAAAAAAATTGGTGCCGGTGCCCTAAAATAAGCACCGAACCGGCCCCTAAACTCTGC
>JAOTRS010002104.1:0-11782 GCA_028565755.1 Dinotopterus cunningtoni | reverse complement strand
TTCCCATTCTCCCCTATCAGGCTCGCTTGTGTCTGAAGACAGCAACACTTTCTCCTTCACAAAGAAAAGTTTCAACACTTATAAGCCAGATATTACTTCAAAGCAACTCAGAAGCATTTCCAGTTCGCGGTGGATTTTATATGCAGCACCTCCAAGAGATAACAATTGGTGACGGGAAATTCTGAGGTGGTATTATGCAGCTTTGCGGCTCAGCCTGAGCTTCAACAACTTGAGGGATTTCTCTCTGTGTGTTCTCTAAAAGCTGTGGGATTAAGGAACGAAGGGAGTATAAATCAACGAAAAAGGAGTGCAGGCTAAGGTTAGGAGATTTGGTCACACTCTGTGTCTGCAAAGCCACTCGACATAAAAAAGGGAACATAAATTATTTTTATGAAATGCACAAAATAAGAATTTTATCCTTGTATTGTCAACACATTTCATACCATAAAATGGTAATAGAAGAATGTACTGTAGATTATAGGCATAGTTACAAATTAACAAATTATAATTAAATAAATACATTTAATATTACAACTACTGCTAAAAAAATAATAAACATATAACCGTTAAACAAAGGAAATAAAAGCAGATTTTAAAAAAATAATCAATATTAAGGTCTCAAAATGTCTCAGTAGCTGTCATATTATCATTTCATTTTTTTCAGATGATTGGGCCTGTCTAAATTTCTTCCTACTACCATCATCATATAAATATTAACCAACAATATACAGTACACTCACTTGACTCTTCATTAGGTACATCTGTTTAAGCTGATAGAAAGGCAACATTAGCTCAAATAACATCTCGTTTAACACGAGGTCTGCCGAAGAGAACCTCTGACCCCTTAAGATGTCAAACCAGAAGCAGAAGGACTACAGCAGCAGAAGACCACACTCAGGTGTCTTCCTATTATCTAAGAACAGAAAACTGAAGCTACAATTCGCATGGGCTCACCAAAATTACCACAACAGATTTTCGGAAAAATGTTGCCTTAAACGTTGATACAGTTAAACCTTGGATTGCGAGCATAATTTGTTTCAGAAGCATGCTTGTATTTTAAAATACGAATTGAATTTCCCCATAAGAAATAATGGAAACTTCGCTGATTTGTTCTACAACCCAAAAATATTCATATAAAAATACAAAAAATTAACCTGCGCTTTACCTTTAAAAAGAGCTGGTGTTCGACGGGGGAAGTAGCAGGAGCAGGGGGGCTACTGTGTAGAACGACTTTCATACGCAAACACACACACTAACGGAATCACTATTCTAAACAGATTCATCGCCCGCACTGCTACAACGTTTTTTTCTTCACGGGGGCCGCAGTTACTAAAGAACAGTCACTACACTTGGACACACACAAAAACATGCTCTACGTGTGCACACACACATGGTAACAATATTATGGTAAACAGTACATGCGCGCATGGATGTTGACTATACGAGTGACGCACACACACACAAAGATGACTACCCACAATCCCACAGCACAGGAGAGAGAGAAGAATCATTGGCTCAGCAATCCAAGGTTCCACTGTACATCCAAGATCATTGTTGTTTATGGCAAATTCTGACCCTGTTGCTTGAGACAGGCAACATTTTTCCAGTCTTCTATTGTCACATACATGGAACCTGAGTATTGTTTCCTGACCACGTCCTTCCCTTTATGACCACAGGATAGCGCACCATGCCACAAAGCAAAATCATCACAAGCTGGGTTCTCGAACATGAAAATGAGTGCACTGTACTCAAATGTAAAGATCTCAATCATCCAATAGATCACCCTTTTGGGATGTGGTGGAACAGGAGATTTGCATCATGGATGTGCAGCCAACAGATCTGCAGCGACCGAGTCATGCTGTCATGTCAATATGGACCAAGCGATTTTTCTAGCACCTTTTATGAATCAGGGGCTAAATCCAGTACTAGCAAGGTGTACCTAGGTGTACATGGTGAGTGTATATTATGTTTAATGTCTCTATTATTAAACAAGAATGAGTCTGTTTCACTGAACTATTCCACTTCATTGATAAATAATATACGCTTTCATTTCCATTTAACTGACAGTTCTTTTCTAATCTAGAGTTTCAGACAGTGAGAAGGAATCATTAGTCAATAATGCGTCTATGATAATGCCGATAATAATAGGTTCACAGTGATGACTGGATGCTGTTAGAACAGACTAGAATACTCTACAAGTTTTGAAAACTCTAGATCTACTCACAAACCCATGAAGGGAATAAAACAGCCTGGGGGGTATTCTAATTACATATTTTCTATCATATTTTAAGCACTTTCTTTACAAATGAGGTGCACTTTGATGCTGAGGGCTACACTCTTGTTTTTATAATGAAAATGTATATGTTTATCATGATGACATAGATTATGGAAAATGCTTTAAATGATTACAGAGCACGGTCAGCATTATGCTAACAAAGGTTTCTTCCATTGTTTATTTTTAAATAAATATGCATAATGTATGCATTTTTCTCTAAGGCAGCTCAATAGTATTGGACTCGGTTCCTGTGACCAGTGACCGTGATAACTCCAAGTACAAAACAACTTACTAACCAGTTATATAGTTATGCAGTCAGCCAATACAATGGGAAAAAATCATGCAGATCACTGTCAAGAGCTTTTAATGCACAAAATGGGGTAACATATGTGATCTCAGTGGTTTTAATTGCATGGTTAGCATGGTTGGTGGTGCCAGACATTTTGGATTGAGTATTTCAGTAACTGCTCATCTCCTGGGCTTTTCACACCAACCATTCTCTACGGTATACACAGGATTGTAAGACGCAAAAAAAAAAAAAAAACAAATCCATCAGTTCAATGGCTAGAAAAGCCTTCCTGATGAGATGGGTCAGGGACCTGTGAGACTGGTTTAAACTGAAATACCTAGTGTTCCCAATCGTAAATCGTATAATCCCAATTTAATATTTGATAAAGCTTTTTAATTTTCTTCCAAATGACTATTACATTTTGATTGTTATCCAAGGGCTAGACAGTCAGACAACAAAATTAATATTAATTAGATTTTTAAACCTCTGTGATCATTCCAAATAGAGTAAAATTTCTCACAAGAAACTCTTCAAAGCTCAGTCAGGTCATTTTAATTTCACATCACATGTTAAAATAAAATACAATTATTAGTGTTGTTAGAAGGAAAATAATCAACGACTAGGTGGTGTGATGGGTTACGATGCAAAGTGGAGTCACTCACTCGTCATCTATACCACTTCATCCTGTATCGCAGGAGGCCAGGAGCCAATGCCAGGAGACGTAGGACACAAGGCGGCGTACACCCTGGACAGGGTGCCAATCCATCGCAGGGCACACACACATACACTACAGAGTACCCAGAGGAAACCCACAAAGCTCTGAGAGAACATGCAAACTCCATGAACACAGACCCGAGGTGGGAATCGAACCCGGAACGTGGAGGTGCAAGGCGACGGTGCTAACCACTAAGACACCGTGCCGCCTAGTAGAGTCACTTTTATTACCAAAATGTTGATCGTTATCCCGAAAAACGTATCTCAAAGCATTTTATTCAACTTCTACCACCATGAAGTGCACCATCATCTGTCCTGATGACTCGTGAAAAACAGCCAATTAAACACCTACTTACAAATTTGAGAATTTAACAGCCCTGTAGTACATAGAACATTGTCTATTGCAGATTTATACCAGACATAACCAACTGGAGCACTGGCGGCTCAGTGTGTTAAAGCTCTGAGTTACTGAACGGAAGGTCGGCAGTTCGAGCCCCTGTGCCACTGTTGGGCTCTTGAGCAAGGCCCTTAACCCTGTTGGCTTTAGGGGTCATATAATGGCTGACGATGAGATAGGGTGAAGATAGGGTAGAGAAAGAAGAATTTCACTGTGCAGTAATGTACAGTATATATGACAAATTAAAGCTGAACTTAAATGAACATTAAACTTTTTAAGTACTTGTGCACCCCTGCACTAAATTAGCAGATAATGGATGGGCCTGTCTGGAAGCTTCTCTCTTGGTACCAGAGGGGATTAGAGTCACATGATCAGATGGGCAAAGAAGGGCAAGCCAGTCTAAGAAAGCTGTGCTCACAAAAATGGAGAGACACAAGGGCATCGATGAACAAGCATAAGGCAGAACCAGAGCCAAAGGTTATCTTAACTTAAAAAAAAAAAAACTTTTCCTGCTGTGAAAATGTTCCATTAGTCAAGTTAAAATTAGCAGAATCAACCTTGTATGCTGCCCTGTGCATTAACTTAAATAAGTGTGAATATTATTATAATAATGGAGCAGTTGTACGTTAAAGCTGTCTGTTTTCTGCAATGCAGTTTCCTCTTTATGTGAAAACACACATATGATTTGCCTTTCTCTTCAAACAAACACCTTTGTGAAGAGACCCAGTAGTAAAGTTGGTCGCAATCTCTGTCTCAAAGCTCCAGGGTATAAGATTTGAGCCCGAGCTCAGATCAAAGTCTGTGTGCAGTGTCTCATTGTCTGTGAATTTGCTATGATAAATTACCCCTAGTGTGTGTGTGTGTGTGTGTGTGTGTGTGTGTGTGTGTGTGTGTGTGTGTGTAAATGGTGCCCTGCTATGGATTGGCATTCCATCCACCCTTTTTGCATATTTATCACACTTACATGATTGATATCATCAAACAAATTCTAATATTACACAAAGAGAACCCGAGTAAATACAAAATGCAGTTTTTAGATGAGGATTTCATTTATTAAGGAAAAAAAGCTATCCAAATCTACCTGGCCCTATTTGAATAAGTAATGGCCCCCTCACCTTCCTCAGTTAGGGTCAGCGCTCATGATTTAACAATAAGAAAGAAACTGGACAAAAATGGCATCCATGGGAGAATTCAAAGGCGAAATCCACTGCTGACCAAAAAAAGAACATAAAGGCTCATTTCACATTTGCCAAAAAAACATCTTGGGCAAATATTCTGATAAGACAAAAGTGGAACTCTTTGGAATGTGTATGTCTACATTTAGGCATTTGGCAGACGCTCTTATCCAGAGCGACTTACATTTTTATCTCTTTATACATCTGAGCAGTTGAGGGTTAAGGGCCTTGCTCAAGGGCCCAACAGTGGCAATTTGGTGGTTGTGGGGTTTGAATCTGGGATCATCCGAACCATTGTCCAATGCCTTAACCACTACACCCCTGACTCATACAGTATGTCCTGTTACATTTGGCATAAAACACAGTAAAACACAGCATTTCATAAAAAGAACATCATACAGACAGTTAAACATACTGGGGGTAGTGTGATGGTCTTGGGCTTTGGAGCTCCAGCACAGGGCAAATTGCCATAATTGCTGGAACCATGAATTCTGTGCTGTACCAGAAATTTCTAAAGGAAAATGTCCAGCCATCAGTTTGTGACCTCAAGCTCAAGCGCACTTGGGTTATGCAGGGTAAAAAAAAAAAAAAAAAAAAGCAATTTGGGTTTTGGAGTGGCAGACTTAAATCCAGTTGAGATGCTGGGAATAACCTTAAGGCCATTCATGCTCGAAAACCCTCCAATGTGGTTCAATAAAACAATTCTGCAAAGAAGAGTGGGACAATATTCCTCAACAGCAATATAAAAGATTCATTGGCAGTTATCGCAAACGTTTGATTGGAGTTGTTGCCACCTTGGGTGGCACAACCAGTTATAGGGTTTAGGACAATTACTTTTTCACATACTGTAAGGATAGGCAGGTTTGGTTAGCTTTTTTCCTTTTATAAATGAAATCATCATTTAAAAACTGCATTATGTTTTTGTATTTTGCATTTTGAATCATTTAAGTGTGACCAATATGTAAAAAAAACAAAAAACTAAATATTAAATACTTTTTTCATACTGTAGCACTAAATATTGTAAATATTTTGTCCCTATATACTGGTTTACATACAGTAATAGATGACAATCATGCTTGCATGTCCTTACTGACCATCATTGCATTAGAAATTCAAAAATAATGTTGGAAAAAAATTATGTTGATGCTGTTATTGCTAAATAACATGCAGTGTTCCTGTTTTTGCCAAACAGGGAATTATAAGTATTGTAAGAAAAATTCTTCTACCCTGTCACATGTAACCCAGTCACATTTTTATTGCAGTAAGGAAAAACTGTAGTGACAGGGTTAAATGTTTAACCACTTTTAAGTAAAGGACTCAATTGTTAACTTGATATGAAGTATCAGAAATAATAAGTTGTTCTTTGTCGATGGTAAAACTGTTAAGCAGGCATTTGAGAGAATGCCGTCAAATCTGACAGCAGTCCCAGCAACCAGGAGGTATTTCTTGCATCAGGAGAGCTATTATTTCATCATGTCAGCTGTATGTGCTCAAGCCAGAAGCAGTCACACTGCAAGTGAATAAACACACAGCATTTCAGCGTTGTCAAGAAGGTACCAGCTGCTGTGTCACAGATGCTGACACAATTCATAGAGAAGACCCAGCAGTGCTAGTACAGTTGTGTGTGATCACATATGATAAGAATAACACTTACATTGGATGAAACCCATGTTCAACTGTTCTTTTTGGCCTGCTCATGAGAATGTGCTATGGTTTCCATTTAATAATGTGCTCAAGCTTATGACGCCTTCAAAGTTTGACATCACAACACATAGTAGTTCAGAAAGACATATGAGCTAGGCTTTCTGGGCATTGGTGACTTACCTGCCATGCAGAGGGCCCAGTTCAATTCCCACCCAATGCCCAAAGCCTAGCCACTGGTGCCGGTCCCAGCTCAGATAAAATGGGATAGTTCTGTCAGGAAGGGCATCCGGTATAAAACCCCTGCCAAGATGCCCACGATGTGAGGATCAGATGGTCCACTATGGTGACATTGTGGCCATTTTTAGAGTTTAATATTATGTGCTGAATGCTAGTTTTATTCAAAATAAGATTACAACAAGGTACTTTTCTTCACAGTACCATATGGTGTACACTTTACAAGTGATTGTTTTTTAACTGATGACCATATGGACAAATCTAATTGTGGCATTTAAGCCCTTAGCGTTTACAGGACTCTTCCATCCCTTAATTCTCTCTCTATTTTTGAATTTGTACCTTTTTGCTGGTGTCATTCATTGAGAAACCTCTCTGAGAGTAAAAGTGAGATAGCCTGTATCAAGGGGCTTATATTGGTCCCAAGTCCTCCAACCATTAGCAAAGAATTTTTATGCTCCATCTCCTAACTGTTCCACCTGGGTCTCAGTGGTTGTGCATGAAAACAGACTTGCTCTTCCCCTTTATGAGTCCCACAATGATGCCACTAGTTTGGGGCTGTCTAACTTCTTTGCTCCTCTGGCTGATTTACCAACTTCACTTTCCATGCTGCTGAGTGGAAGTTGTGCTGAAGGGACAGGTCTCTGTGCAGCAACATTATCTCCCAACCAGTTTCTCTTTTTGGCGAGCACCTTAAATGTGTACTTAATCCCTGCAGGGAGCATCGGCATCTCTCATGCTGGTCTTCATTATCTGCCTGGCCGTGAACCCTTTGGCCAGGGAGCTGAATTGCCGGATATACTAGGCACAACTGATGCTGATTCAGCTAGTCTGGTAAGGACATTGGACCAGCTTCACCTAATTTTTCTGCCACCTACTACTGTATAGGGAAATATTGATAACAGGTGATATTGTTAGGCTATTAACTTTCCCAGTTACTATCATCTACTTGAATTGAACTCCATCAAACTTTCGTTGACTGGCATCCCACTGTTACAATTGTTTCAAGTCACAATGGAATGAATGACATCATAGCTTGAAATTCCAACAAAGTACTAAGTAAGGACTAAACCTAATTTAACCCTTTGAGGTCACGAAACTTGTTGTATCACCAACAGCGCCTTATAGCACATTTGAAAATTACTGTTCGAATGTCGGAGCTTATACAGCCTCCACAAGTGTCTCTGATGATATCCTTTACAAACTCTGGTGACTCATCAGTCCTGACTTTTGCACAGGAAAATTGGCAGTAAGCGAGGATAGCCTCCCTTTGGGTGGGTCTAGACAGATATTCCGGGTTTCTTGCCTAAAACCAATAAACCAATCAGCAAAGGAGACAAGGGTGTTTAAAATCTAATCAGAGATTACTGAGGCACACCAACTCCAACAATGATCATAGGGACTATAATTTGTTATTCCAAAAAACTATTGTGCAAGTAACTGACAAAGCTAAACTGGAAACAGATGACATTGTCTATGTTTGCCAAAATACTTAATCAGGTAGTGGATGAGGGTGTTAATTTTTAAATTGCATAAAATAATGAAAAAGCCCATCATAATAGAGATGTACTGACACGACTGCTTGATGCCACTGCATATCTAGACTTTAAAAGTTGGCATTCTGGAGGCATAACAATTTAGTCAACTAGAGCAACTATAGAGAGTTGTCATTTACAGAAGTCAGCAATGTTTACTGGTATGTCAAATCCAATCATCCAAAACCAAAACCATCCAAAATAAAACACATGTTTAGCTGAATTAGACTTAATTCAAAGAAACGTCAGCAAGACGTAGATGTACTGTAGCTCCTTCTTACCATGGAGACTAATGAAACCACAGACATAAGCTTTCATTAAAAACCATGTGTCATGTCGTAATTCAAGACTGTCATGGCATGATTCAGGAATGTTTTCTCGGCTTTTTCAATGTGTCAAGCAGGCAAGATACGCAAATGTTGTTCGAGTTCTTGCAGAAGAAGGTGTCAGTGTATTATTTTACAGGGAAGCTTGTTGCCCAAACACATGACGGTGCTGCAGCAATGACTTAAGATCTTTGGGGTTTAATGATCTAAGTGGCTCCTTGCACAACATTTGTGCACGGCTATGCAAATTGCCTTAATCTTGCTCCGGGTCAGGGCGTCTCGCTCAGCCTTCCAATTCCGGAACCTATTTTTATTTTATTTTTTTTTTGCAAAACTGGATGGCATTTTTAAATCCAACAAAAGAGTAGCAATGCTTGAGGAAATGGGATGTCGTGAAATGCTTTGGAATGCTTCAACATTTCAAATGTATGACTAGGAATTTCTCATCTAGGGCAGTGCAAACAGTCGCCTCTAATAAGTGACAGATTGACACTTTCACGCACATCGTCGAACATCTTTCTACAGATGACTAAAACTGCACGTTTAACAAAGGTCTAAGGGCAAAATGTTGTGTTTTTACTTTTCATTTTTGAGGAACTTGTTTTACATACTGATGTTATCTTTGAAATATTGCAGCACAAATTGATGGATGTTACATCATGCAAATATTAGATGAGCTAAAAATAGAAAGTGCCTCCAACAGCATCTACACGAATGCTGCCACACTAACAGAAGACCCAGAAGCGGGTCTAGAAGGCATGGTCTATAAAACACTGGCATTGGTCAGCTTGTCAGAGACATATGGTCATCTTCTTGACCCAGTTAAATTGAAAGCAGAGCTGTGGCATTTCTATAGTGATGCAGAGCTCCATGCATCCTGAAAATTGTGTGATGCAGTCAGCAATCCATGAAACCAACTGGGGTAAAATTTAAACTGTTTAGTTTAAAATATATCTGGGCTTGCCACCACTACTTCCAGCCTTACGTTTAAATTCAATCACCTTACACCTCCCCTCCAACTTGACAACCACAATTAACCCCTTTGAAACAGTCTACAGTATGTGTCGCCACACTGACTTCAAAACTGATTTTTTTTTTTCTTTTTATTACTTTTTACATTTATAATAGAGATGCAGCGGTCGATCAACCTGTGACCGGAATTGGTTGATTTTTCAGCATGATCAGCCTTGGATATAACTGATTCCATGCAGTTAGAGAGTGAACAAGCTTCTAAGTGGTGCAACAGAAACTAATTTTTGTTGTTAACATTCTCAAATGTCACTCAGGTTTTTAAAGCCTCCGATCAGCCTTTTATCTCCATACCCTGCAGCCAAATTAGATTCAAAACCCACTCATTACACACATTTGCATTAGTTTCAAAACACCACGAATCCAAATTAGTCTCGAGGCTCACATGTGTTAAAAGCTGTACATGCCCACGTAAGTAGCTGCCACATGCTCATAACTGCTTAACAGACACTCATTTTCAAGTTGAGTTTTGAGACTTTAGAAATAACATCGATGTCTGATACGTGCTAATACATGAGATGCATGCTGCTCAGTAAACCTGTAGCGGTCACTGGCGAGTCCCATATCCATAGTAATATCATGCAGTTACAAAGAAAATAACTTTAGCAGGTTCGAGGTGAGCTTTTGGGTGCGATGTATTACACAAACAATACTAACATAGTACTTGCTGGCTGTGGCATGTTGCTCTGAAATTCAAGTATTACATCTTTTGAATGAACCAAAAAAAGTTTTGAGAACTTGGGTAACGTTAGCAGCTGTTGTTTTGCTAGACATATAGAGTATTTAAATATCGAATAACCCAACTTGCCAAACCTTATTTTAGTAAGATCCCACTGAGGATCCCACCTGAATTCCACATTTCAGCAACCACAAGTGGGGAGCTAGGGAAAAGGAAGGAGCCAGATATAAGCCACTTCTTTTCTAAACAGCCTAAAAGATGAGTTTCACAGACAGACTGTCAGCACTCTTTAAAGTGATATGAAGATTACACTGCAATTGCAAATAGGGAAACTGTGATAAAGCAGTAAGGCGGTGATAACTAAAATAGATTAATCAAGTCACGTACAGTATAGTATACAGTAGTATCCCACATACACATTAATGCACCCCAAAAGCCTTTGCATCAAGTTAGTCTGATGGGCATCAGCATATTTCTTTAGCCCTTTCTGCCACATTCTCAGCCTTGTGCACCAACACATGGGCTGAATTTGCATGCCAGCTCATTTGTAATACAGTGTGATCCTGAAATGTGGGTGAAAATGCAGAAAAACAGAACAAAAATAAATAAATATATAAATTAAATAAGTAAGCAATGTTCAGTCAACCGACACCAGCACCAGATGGTTCAGCTAAGTGACCGATGTGGTGCAAAGTACTAAAGTGATAGAAAACATTCCTGTTTGTGCTGTTATATGCAGTATGTATAGTGTGACCATATCTCATAAATTGTCACATCCTGTATAGCATGCTTACTGTCTTATACAAAAACTTATGTTACATTTATATTCAGAATATGAGTCATTCTACAAAACTGGTGGAAAGTGCTGTCACTTAGCTCACTGATGCCAAAACCTTTTAAAATTGATATAACAGACACATTACTTGTCTGATGTCAGAATTATTATAGCTGTCAAAAATTGAACGTAAAACTGATTACATATAATAATTATTGGATTTGTACGTAATTTAAAACCATGTGGTCTTACACATTGAAGCTATTTTGTAAAAAAGTTAAGATTTTTCTGGACATTGTCATTAGTTTTACTGCCATTAATGTTACCAGGAAGATAATTAAAACCAGGTATTAAATGTATTTTAACTTTTTGAGCTCTATTTTTTGTGGATTCATAAAGTTCGAAGTAAGTTACAGATAAGGAGTTCTAGTTGTAAAAGAAGAAATAAATTGCAGGGGATTTTTATGACCCAAATTCCACCTTTTCTGTAGAATGACCAATGTACATTCTTTTATTTACCTTTAGTAACTGTTTTATTCAGGCCACGGTCGTGACGGCTCTGAAGTCTATCCTAGGAACACTGGGTGTAGAGGTGAGTTCATATTATTATACTGAGCTCCATTACTGTAGTGTTACCAGCAATACCCTTCAGGTACACTTAACCATAAACACACAGACACACACACACACACACATACATATATATATATACT
>JAOTRS010002044.1:0-11786 GCA_028565755.1 Dinotopterus cunningtoni | reverse complement strand
CGCTTTTAACAGTGGTCATTGTCACACAGCAAGTTTGAAAAATTTAAATAATAATTTAATTATGAAGTAAAGTAGGAGAAAATTGTATAAATCATAATTTTCAGATCGTCCCTCATGAGTCAGGTGGCAAGGAAAAACTATCTGAGATGACAATAGGAAGACACCTTGAAGGGAACCAGACTCAACAGGGACCTTCGATCCACATCTGGGTGATATCAGACAGCAGGGAATCATCTGCAGTCATACTGTGTGTTAGGAGGCTATAGGTTCAGTATAACAGGAGATGTGTTTAAGTTAATATCACCTTCTATGTTGGAGAGTCAGGTACAAGTCTGTTTGGGAGAATTTCAGTCCTAAACTACTGAGTGATTGTAGTCCCAAGCCATAAGTGCAAAAAATCAGGAAAAAATGATATTCTACTGCATGATGCTATACAAACAAGTAGGTAATTGATTGACAAGACATGAAAAGACATGAGAAAGAAAGCAGAGGAATCAAAGACAAAAGGGAACCTTTTCACATCTAGGTGACGCTGCATACAGATGTACAACCTTTTTTGTATTGTATTGCTCCACTTAGGACATGTATACCTCCTTTTCTGTGAGTAAACCAGAGAGAACATTTAGACATCATGTGCAAGCATATGTGTCTCTCTCCAGGTCAGCAAGCTTATTGAAACAGCATACATCATTTGGTCTTCCTAGATTTTAAACTTAACACTAGGTCTCTAACCTTGTTAGCCATTGTGCTTTCAAATCCTTTATCATGCTACCCTACCGTAAGCACATGCCATAAGTACACTCAATCACATGTTACTGTACATCAAACATGAATGTGTTACAAAAGTGTTGTGTACCAAATACTACAGTATTTGCCATAAAATTATCTTTTTGATTTTTAAACGTGTTAATATTTGCATGTATATGCCGGCTTTGTTGCACAAAGCAGGACTTGGCTGATAATGGAATGTGGAGGAATACTGTAGCATATTTTGATAAGGAAGCACAACTTGTCAAAACATCGGATGCAAACATTGAGTTTTTGAATATTGACAACTGGAAGCCAAAATTTTCAGAGGCAGTCATTTTGATTTGTAGGACTAATGGATTTGGATTTATAGGACGAGTGGAAAGAGGCAGACCTGCCAGGAGTAAGTTGCAGTAGTGAGTTGCAGACTAACAAAAAAAAACAAAAATAACATGTGACTGAACAAGCACAGTAGCCTGTGTGGAAAGAAATCTATGAATTCTTCTGATGCCAAAATTTCCAAAATTCTCAGAGGCAGCCATTTTGATTTGTATGACTGATGGATCAAGTGGTGAGCATCGGTGTGATTTTGTTCAAATTAACATGATAGCTGGTGAAAAGTATTCCAAGACATTGTTCTAGTAGTAGTCTGGATTAAATCCAGTGGAATCAATCTCTGTGATGCAACACATCAAAGCTGAAATTTTACATATTACTGAAGTCCATTGACAGTAATGATAAGCATCAGTAGCCCATTATCATTAGTAGGAGTAGACAGCATGAATATAAATAATTTCTATACTTTAACTTTATACGATAGTTAAATAAGGCAAAATGTGTTAACGGAAACTTATCACGATTATCTTGCACAATCGATTAATAAATTTCAGTATCAGGGTCACGAAGGATGGGTGAACCACTGGTAAATCTGAGGCCCTACTCTTAGAACAACATGTAGTTACCTTACATTTAAACACAAGTTAAACTAAAGCTAAAGAGTAAACTAAGGCTAACAATCTTTGCTGTGCAATGCAAAAAAAAATAAAAAATCACACTGATTTACAGTTTACGATATGTTAACTGTTTTGAGATGATTCCTGTCCAATCCCACAGTAAAGCCAATGCAGAACATACCACTAAAGTGCCACGGGAGATAGGCACACCCAGTTCATCGCAGTCTACCATGTACTGGGCCCAGCAGACAAAGTCCGCTGTTCAGTCCTCAAAATTACCCAGATCACAATCAGACATAGCGTCCATGGGATGCATAGGATAACCAAATTTGATCCAGGTAGGCCCCACCCCGCAACCTGCCAGCTGACCAGATGACCCAAGAGAAACCTAAAACCTAGATGGTTATAATGTTTATGGACTTAATGTTACAGCTGATCAGTGTATATAAATAACAATTCACTGCAGCTTAATATATGTGGTTAACATTAATATAATTGATACAATTTTCAACTGTATGCATAAGTTTACTAGCTATTTGACTATTTAACTAGCTATGCAGTTAAGTCAAAAAAGGGCACCCTGTAACTGGGATACATTTACATTTGGGCATTTGGCAGATGCTGTTATTCAGAAAAACTTACAAAAAGTGCTTTAAAGTTTCTGTCATTGCAGATCCTTACCTGGTTACTAGCTTACTAACTAAGTACACTCAGTCAAACACTGTTTTTTATTTTTCGTGAGTGGGGGAATAATCCAGATATCTAAGAAACAAATAGGTCTTTAGTTGTTGCTTAAAGGTTGCCAGTGACTCAGCTGACATCTAGAGGAAGTTTGTTCCACAACCTAGGTGCCAGAACAGAAAACAGCCTGGATGCATGTCTTCCTCAATCTACTGAGAGATGGTGGGTCAGGTCGAGCAGTGCTATAGGATCAGAGGAAATGTGGTGTGGTGCAGGTTGTGATTAGATGTAAGTGGATGCTGGGCCATTTTTAGCTTTTAAGGCTAGCAGCAGTGTTTTGAATGATGTGGACAGCCTCAGGACGACAGTGCAAGGTGGAGAAGTGGGGTTGCGTGGGAGAACTTTGGAAGGTTGAAAACAAGCCATGCAACTGCATTCTGGATCAGCTGCAAAGGATGAATGGTGGAAAGAGGCAGACCTGCCAGGGGTAAGTTGCAGTAGTCCAGTCTAACAAAAATAACAAGTGACTGAATAAGCACCTGAGTAGCCTGTCTGGAGAGACATTTACATATTCTTCTGCTGTTGTAAAGAAGAAATGACAAGAGCGAGTAAGATTAGCAATGTGTGGGGAAAATGGCAGTTGATTGTCCAGAGTTACTCCAAGGTTGTGGGCAGTGACTGAAGGAGTGATACGATTCTTTTCCAGGGAGATCATAAGATCCTGATAGGGGGATGAATCAACTGGGATGAACATCAGTTTGGTTTTACTGCGATTTTCAGCTGATGAGCCGCCATCCAGGATGAGATGTTTGCCAGGCATGCTGAGATCTGGGTGGAAACCTAAATGTCTGAGAGAGGAAAGGAGAGAATGAGTTGTGTTTTATCTGTATAAGAATGGTATAAAAGACCAGATGAGGATATGACCTCCCCATTGTTTTTATTATACACTAAAAGCAGAGGGTATGGAGGGAGAACAGAAAAGGACTTGTGGGACACCAGTGGAAAGTCTATTTGGAGTAGATGCGGAAACTTTTCCTGTCTTCTCATGTGACCGATCTTCTTGGTAGGAAGCAAATCATTGCCATGCTGTGCCACAGATTCCAAGGCTTGTAAGGATAGCCAAGAGAATTTTGTGGTGTACCGTTTACTGTGTCAAATGCAGCTAAGCGGGCCAGGAGGATGAGGACAGATGACATAGCTGATCTAGCAGCATGGAGCTTCTCACTGACAGATAGAAGGGCAGAGAAGAGCACACTTAGAGACAAGATCTGCAAGAATGCATAGGCAGAGGATAAGGCAGCCAGTGTAGCTGAGTTCTGAGGGGATATCCAGGTCTCAGTTAGGGTAAAAATCAAAATCAAAAGAGTAGTTGGCAGCTAGGGCTGAGTATATTATAGTAGCTGATAGGAGGCAATGGCAAATCTGTATTACTGGAACATTTTGCGTGAAACTTCCTTGGGATGCTCTATAACAACTTGTTTATTTTGTTGTTTTTTTTTAGAACTCTGTAACTTTTTTTCACTTTTATGGAGTTTTGAGCTTGTCATTAAATAAGAATAAGCTGTGAACCAAAACATGCTGGGTAATTTACAGTTGATTATCATTTATCAACGTACGTACACAAATATGAAGAAAGTTCCTCCTCCCCAAACTTCTGCCAGGAAATAGCTTGGTTTGGTCTTATACAGATTGAGGAAAAAAAACGTTTTAATGATGAGCATCTCAGTAACTGCAACTTTAACCACAGCTGCTTGCAGAAGAAAAATAAGGCATGATAAGGAAAACCGATACAAAACCGATAAGGAAACCGATACAAAACTGAAAATGCTGACATCCTAAACACAAAATTGTGGCTCACTGTAATGCCTCATCTGATATATAACCTTCTTTGACTGTTAGCATCCATATCTTACAGTATATGTTGTCCTAGGTAAGCAATTTAGTATATCAATTTTTCACTTCTCAGAAGGTGTCTTAGGTTTAAAATCCATAAACATGCTACATTTTCTTCAAATGCGTGTAAATATTTTTGGACGTTTAGTTTTTATTGCTCATTTTCAGACATACAGTGCTGTGCATAATTTTTGAGCGACTCTTCATTTCTTCATATTTTGCTTTCAAAGTGCCAAAATTTCTTGTAATTTTAATGTAGATTTGAGGTATATATTTTTTGGCTTACATTTTGACAAGTTTTTCGCTCTCATTTCCAGTACAGTTCACTGGTTCACTAAGTTTTCTGATTACACAGTAACTCTGGATGACCTTTCTGTTTCACCTCGTGCAGCAGTCATTAATTGACTATTAATTCCAATCTTGTAAATAATAATTCTAGGATAGCCTTCTCTCATCAAATTAATATTACCACGTTAAGTCACCTCTAAGTTAAATTGTTCTAATGCCTTACATAAGTGCATAAACAAGCTCCAGTTAATCCAGACTCCAGCAGCCAGAGACCCCACTAGAAGCAGAAGATATGAGCACATCACCCCTATCTTACCCAGACTGCATTGGCTTCCAGTGAAATTTCACACTGATTTTAAAATACTACTATTGACCTATAAAGCATTAAATGTTCTTGCACCACAGCACCTGAGTAAACAGTGTGAAATGATTTTACTTTGATCAAAGGATGTAGGCTGCTTGTTGGTACCTCATGTTATAAAATTACAGCAGGGGGCAAAGCTTTTTTTTTTTTTTACAAAGCCCCACAATTTTGGAATTGTCTTCCACTTATTGTTGAGCATGCTGGGGACGGTTTCAATTAACCATGAAGATGGTCTTGGACTCGGACAACTGTTCTCTGATGGCTTGTGACTGCAGTTTCTCAATAGTTCAGGATTGAAATTACCTCAGTTTTGTATCTGAGCGTCCAATAATGAATGCAGACTCCATATTAACTTAAATAACTCACTGTTATAAATGTTATACTGAAGTACAAGCCTCCTATAACACAAAGTATGGCTGCAAATCAATTCCCTCCTATCTGATATCACCCAAATAAGGATGGATTCCCTGGTGAGTCTGGTTTCTCTTAAGGTTTCTTCCTATTGTCATCTCAGGGAGATTTTCCTTGCCACTGTCATCCATCCTTAACTCAAAAAGTATGGCGTGGCTCAAGACCTTGCACAGTAATGTATGCTAAACTGGAATGTCAGAAAAGGTGATATGATAGCTTTAGATTTTCTCTAAAATGAATTATTGACATCTCAATCAGCAGTTGTGCGGACACAAAATTTTACCATGAAAAGAAGACTATGGTTTAGCACAAACACTCAGTAGTACACCAGTGGCAATTCTTTATATATTCTTTATTATACATGAGGTCCTGTATTCCAATAGTTTAAACTAATCTTGCAATCACAGTTATTTAGAACTTATAATGCCTCTGAGAGATGTTCTTGACTAAATATAACGTTTAATTTTTCACCACTGAGCTCCTTGGACCTTCCCATGTTTTGTGTGTTGGTCAAGACAATGAGTTCTGTCAAACAGAGAAGCTACCATCTGTATTCAATCAGGATTACTAACAGGAGGTAGAGAGGCCTTGGGCTTGACACATCGCAAGACATTTTTTGGACTTTTAGCACCACTGAATTAATAATCTAAGTGGGTATTTATAATTTTGATCCTATATGTATGACTTTAACCATCTGTTGATGTTAGACTATTAAATTGCAGTAAATTAAACCTTGTGTAACAAGTTCTTTTGGGTTTTCTTGTATGACAGATACATGGTGTACAGTCATTTTATTGGAGTAAAAGAACAGATCAAAGAAATCACATACATACAGTAAATATTACATATCATTTTACACATTATATATTTTATCCTTTTTGATTAGAGATTTTAGAGGGATTTTTACTTTAGCGTGTTTGCTCTACTGTGGTGGCATCTTACGGGGCATTTCACTGCATTTGCTGTACTTTATTGTGTTTTCCACTGTGGAAGCACCTTAGAGGGCACTTTATTATATTTGCTCTACTGTAGGGGCAACTTACAGGGCACAACATTGTGTTTGTTCTTCTGGAGGGGCACCTTACAAGGCACTTTATTTTGATTGCTCCACTGTAGGATTATCTTGGAAGACAATTTATTACATTTACTCTCCTGTGGGAGCATCATAGATGTAATTTTAGAACTTTTTTTCTCCTGCAAATGTACTTTAAATGGCATTTTATCAAATTTCTTAACTGTGAATGTGCCTTGCGGAGCAACCTTGCGTGCCAACAAAAGGCACGCAAGGTTGCACGCAAATAGTTCAACAAAACATATCAATAAAACATTGGTGATGGGGCAGCCAAAGTTGCACCAGTTCAATAAACAATTTGAGCCTCTGGGTTTTGGGCTAAAGATTAAAGATTGTTGTTTTTCTAATTATCCATAATTATCATTTTTGTACAACCTTTTTTTGATCCTGAAGATACTATTATCATGCCATCTTTGTAGATTATGATTTAAAATCTTTTTTTTTTTTATGTTAAAAAGTTTTACTTTTTCTTCAAATTTCAATCTGGTTCATGGTTTAGTGTAATGGATTCAAAACCTATTCCATCAACCCATTTATCTGCCTTTGGCAGATACCTTTATCCACGTTTCAGTTTATTATCAGTTAAACAGCTACAAGCAGCCAGACTGTAGCAATGGGGTGTAGCTGCACTCTGGATTAACTTCAGATGTCAGATGGCACATGAGGCAGACCTGCCAAGAGTAAGTTGCTATAAATCAGAGACCTATACATCATCAGGGCAAAAAACTTCTAATCAAACATGTGAACAGCCATCATAAAGACAATACAGGTCTTTAAACAGTCAACCTGTTATTGCTACAGGTTTAGTTCCTGGTTGTTCCACTCTTATTTTACAGTAATATAACCTGTTATGCTCCTGGAAGCATTTACTATATATTAGCCTTAATTTTATTTCTTTTAGTGAATGGCATATTCAAGGCAATAAAAAATAATAATAATAATTAATGAGACAAACGTATCTTTTTGGGCTGAACTCATAGCATTATGACTGGCAAAAACAATAAACTTGCTAAATTCATCCCTGTATTGAGGATTGATGGTGGCAGTATCAGCATGGAATGAAGGTGCTTTTCAGCAGAGAGGGGCAGTGAGAAAGGTCAGAAATAAGGGAAGGATGAATGCAACTAAATACAGAGAAGTAATTAAAAAAAAAAAAAAAACAGCTTCAGAAGGCTCAACTTTCAGCATAGCACTGGTCTAAAGCACACAGCCAAGACAACACTGAAACAAGGCTTTGGAACAAGGTTTATTCTGAATGCCTGTAAGAGTCCCAGCCAAAGCTCAGATTTATGCCCAATAGGACATCTGTTGAGAGACGGAGAGATGGCAATTCATAGACACTGTGAAACCAATATGCTTGAGCTTGGGAGAATCTGCCAGAAGAAAAGAAAAATCATAATACATACATAAATAATTCACTTATTTAAATTTTTTTTATGAATTTGCAATGTTTACTAAGCCCTGTTTTTGCTTTGTCACTATTTGCCAATTATTAGTAGAGATCAATAGGCAAAAAGAAAATTACTGCTACTGGTCTTTACAGTACAATAAAATAGGCAAGAAAAGAACAGGTCTGAAAACTTTCAGATTCCATAATAAATTCTGCAAGTTAAGGTGAGTATAAATCTGGAATATACCAACAGCAAAATCATATATAAGTACAAAGCATCTGCAAACTTTTACTCGCTTTCACTTTAGCAAACTGCTGCAACATAGCCTGAGAATGCAAACCCACAAAGATAAAATGGCATTTTTTACAGGCTTAAATAAAGATCAGATAAGCTAAAACACATGCACATTTGTTTAATGAATGATTAATTGTGGCCATGAGATTATAATGCGCATTCGCTGTAAATTGCTTACTGTGCTAAAATGTACACACCATGCATCTGCATTAATTACAAGTATGCTTGTGATGTCTGCTTGTGATGTGGCATGTGTGAAAGTGATGCTATCTCTCTCAAACAGCACAGTTCTGCATCCTGCCCAAATCAAGTTTGCCATGTTCTTATTTGGGCAAATGTTGTATGCAGAAATGATCATATTCTTACGGAATTATCACATTCTTAAATTTTTTAAACAAACAAATCAAATAATAAAAACAAAAACACTTTTAGATGCAAGTGATTAACATAGAACTTATACAAGACAGGAAGAATATCAAATACAAGTACTACTCACAGGAAATGTGAAACACAAGGCAATAAAGAAGTCATTAATACATACATAAACAAGTATTAGGATAAAATAAACAAACATCATCAATAAACATAAACATACAAGGCCCTTTTAACCATTTGGTATCTCTAAGTGACAACTTGGGACAACTTGCAGATGTGAAAAGATCTAAAGTTTCCTCATACAGTACAGGATCTGCAGAGGGAAAACATTTGCTGCAATAAACAAGTGTATTCAAAACAAGATAGTAATCTGTTCTAGTTTTTGTAGCACTAAACTCCTTGCTAGATGTTTCCCTTGGCTAACATAATTCAGACATGCTTTTGAGGAAACTGGCTAGTTACTGCATATACAGAGTACGCAAGTTGAATTCAGCCTAAAAATGTACATGCATTACATTATTATGGTTCTAGCAAGCACTGATAAGTATTTCCTTTTAGTACCTGAAATATAAACCATTAGAATATAAGGTACACTTGCTGCCTGTTATTCCTGCTTGATTGTCTCACATGGGGGTGTACCAATAACAGAAAATCTTGTGGCTTTCAATATAAATATGAAAATTGGAGCATATTTAATCAATATACTCAAGCAGATTTGGTAATTTTTTTGCCCCAGATATATCATGGCCCCATGATCACTGCTTCCTTATGATATTCATTCTTTAGTTACATTCGAGGCATAATTTAGTTGGTGAAGACAGATTAGATTTTTTCATATGACAAGAAGACCTGCTGTGACTGCTGGATACATTTTAAAAATGATGGGGCCCCTTGGACTGCTTACACTGGTAACCGCAAAATCATCTTTGCAAATGCAAATAAATAGACAAGAAATTATAATCTATATAATTGAATTGAAATAAAAAGTATCTACTGTATACTTTACATGAGTAGTTTTATTATGAGTATTTATGAGTAGTATTATTTTTTACTTTTACTTAATTACATGTCCACCAAATATCTGTACTTTTACTTCACCACATTTCTGCTTGGTGTTACCATACTTAACCACAGTGGTGCGTACAAATGGTGCCTTGCCTTTCCTTGGAGACATGCCTAATTAACAACATGCAACAGCTGTTTGAAATCAGAAGTGGAGCTGTTTGCAGACAGTGACGAACACAGCACATTTACAATTGGGAAGAAGAGAGAGAGAGGGAGGAGTTTTTCTTACGATTAAAATAATAATACAAGCCCAGTACTTTTGATATGCTTGATGTTGTTCATTTTGAAACTATTACTTGGGTAATATCTGACCTAGGGAATCTCTGTCCCACCACTGTTTATATGTTAATTTTCATTCACAGGATGAACACATTACGTAGTTGTGAAACCACATCTACACCAGTGTACACATCTACACATCCATTCCCCTACCCAACCCTGGCCAATCTGATCTCTTTTCCAAAGTTTTCTTGACAAATACACCCCAAATGATCAAACATGTGAAGCCCTCAGCAGAGATAGAAGGAGCTTGACCATTTTATAACAAACAGACTGGAACACATTTCCTTTAAAGGTCTCCATGGACGCCCGCATGGCCATTAATATCTGGACAACCCTGTTCTGGAGCACAACAACAGGTTTGCTGAGACAGCCACTACCTTGTAAGAAAATGAAAACTTTCACAAATTGTTAACATAAGCATACCAGCCATACCAGCAATGTGCAGTTTAAATATGCAGAAAGTTTTCCTGATAACATTTCTATTTATGAAGTGTTAATAGTTATTTCATAAGTCTGCACACTCTGACAAGCTTGAATGGTGTTTTTTCCTAGTTTTTGATAATTTGCTAAAGATATTGTATTTTATTGTAATCCTGAAGCTATTACTATGATATATAACCAAACCTTGAACAAGAGACTGACTAGGTAGGTTATTCATTGTCCCATACTGCGGCTATGAGGAGTTCCATCACATTCTTATTGTTTGCACTGATTCTAATCAAGGTTGCTGCTGTAAAGTGTGTTCCGGTGCACGAGAATATGAACGCATATTCATGTGATGCACAACACGGTTATGTTTCCCAAGCTGCAATCTCAACACTATTGCCCACCATTGGTATTTATGTAATGTGAAAATAGTTGTTTTCCACCCTAAGTTTTGTCAAGAACAATGTCCGGGTAAGGCCAACAAGCTATCTAGCAAAACTCAGACAGACCAAGTGGCAACTACGGAGCTAGGGTAGCAATTCAACGAGATGTGCACTTTGGACCCATTGTACTGGTATATTATACTGTACCATGTACACTGTTTTCATGGCATATTATGCCAGTTGCACTGTTCTTTTATTGTCCTTGCACATTCAACTTTTGTACTTTACTGCCAACCGTCCTCATTGGCTTTTCATGCTCCACTCATTGCTACGTCTTATTTTGCACTTGCAGGTAGATGCTCAATGAATTTAATTTGCCCAGGATTGTGTATGCTGATTAATGACAATAAAGTTGAACCTAATGTTATTAAAACAGAGACAACAGTGTGCTCTGCTGGTACTATTGAGATGTTGCATCTAGAGAAACTAGCATTTATGTTAATTTTGTAGGTGTATTCTGACTATAAGCTGCTTTATAGTAGATATTATACTTCAATTAATTAATTAATTTTGAATACACTTATACAGGGTGTGAGGCTATAGTGCACACTGTAACTTTAGATGGCCTTTCTGTTCCATCAAGGGCAACAGTAAAAGACCTCAGTCTGATTATAGATTCCAGCCTTTCATTTGAAGCACATGTACAGTAGATAATATTACCAGGATACTGTAGCATTCTTTCACCTCAGAAATATTGGCAAGATAAGGAATATATTGTCACTAAATGATGCAGAAAAACTAGTTAATTTTTTTTTTCACCTCTAGGTTGGACTGTCTACTATCTTATCTTCACTGCATTGGCTCCCTTCGCATTGATTGAAAATTGAAATTTCGGATTGATTTTAAAATACAACTTTTGACATATAAAGCATTAACTGGTCTCACACCGCAGTACCTGAGTGAACTGCTAGTGTCTTATGATCCACCTCGCCTACTTCGATCAAAGGATGCAGGTTGCTTATTAGTACCTTGTATTATGAAAACTACAGCTGGGGGCGGAGCTTTTTCTTACAAAGCCCCAAAGTTATGGAATAGTCTTCCAAATAGTGTTCAGGACTCAGACACAGTCTCAGTGTTTAAGTCTAGGCTAAAAACCTATTT
>JAOTRS010002002.1:0-11789 GCA_028565755.1 Dinotopterus cunningtoni | reverse complement strand
TGTCATGACAATACTGTTTATGTAAAAAAAATAAATAAATAATAATAATTATGAAAAAAAAAATCCAAGTTGGAGGGTCTTATCTAAATTGTTATTTAAAGAATGAAAAAAGCTGAATGTTTTGTGCCGTGCCTTAAATTCTCTTTCCAGAATGGATAGTTCTTATTGCTTGCATCTTCACAATCATTCCTTTGTTTAAATAATGTGTACTGTGCAAAAGTCTTGACCCATCCTTCATTTCTTCACATTAAATTAGATTAAATGATGTAGATTCAATTAAAGAAACGACAGGTGGCTCAAGACTTTTGCCCAGTACTGCCTCTTCTTATACATTTCTTTGGAGTTCTAAACTTAACGGAGCTGATACAACAACCATGGGACAGTCCAAAATGAAGCGGACAAATACAGTTACCATTCAGAACTAGTGACGCGCTGACGGCTTTGCCCTGAAGTCTGTCAAAGGATAGAAAACTTACTGACTGTTACAAAGCAAAACACCTGACTCTCTTAAACAACTGTGTTTCTCCATATCAAAACAATTTCTCTTTAATCCATTATTATTAGCCTTAATTTATCCAGACATATGCCATACAATTCTATGGGAGGGAGTGCGTTAAAAAAAATAATAAAGATTTAGACAACGCACACTGGTATAAACTTGTGCTTTGCCTTGCTGCCGGAACAATTGGCATAGCTCCTTTTATAGAAAATCATATCATAGCTTCTCACTATTCAGAATGTAATGCCAACACTTTTTTAATGCTGACTGACTCACATTAACAAGTAGGCAATTAGATATTAAAGCACAACTGTGTACCAGACGTTTAACTTCTGTGTAGATGCTAATTTTCTTTTCAGTTTTGTGAAGCTGCTTTGAGACAATGACCATTGTTAAAAGCGCTATATAAATAAAATTAAATTGAACTGAATTGAATTAAACATATCATGGAATTCCTGGTTTTTCACATGTTGAACACCCTGAATGCAACCTGGATGCATCCTTGGTCCAACCACTTTCATTTCAAAGACTGCTTTCAGTCTAGACTGTCCATACAGTATATACTGCTATCTCCTGTATACAGGGTGACAGGGGACCTGTAGCCTATAACAGGAGACTTAAGGCACGAGGCAGGGTACATCCTGGACAGGGTGCTAATCCATCGCAGGGCACACACACACACACACACACACACACCACGAGCAATTTGGGAATGCCAAACCCACCAAGCATGGGGAGAACATGCAACTTTCATGCCACACGGAAAAAAACAATCCGACACGGACGCAAGGCAACAGTGCTAACCACTAAGCCATCGTATCGCCTACACACATATACTGTATATATGTATAGTAAATAATCTTCAAACAGCATATGATATTTTCCCATGGTGCACACCTCTGTCTGATTTACCTCGTCAACAAAATGTGACACACACAGGCAGGGATGCTCAAGAGATGATGGTCACCGGACCCCAATCACTTTCAATACTACACGCTTAGTCACTAACACACCAGCTTATCAAGGAGCATTCGGAAAGCTTTCATGTAACTGCTAACACCACCAGGGGATGTCTGGCATCAGCGGAAATGGAATAAACGCTGGGTTACCATGGGATAAGGATTAGTAGCTAGCAGGCACGACAAACTAGCCATGCTTCAGGCCTGAGCCGATTAACAAGCTGTGAGTGTTATTTTGTTTCCTTCTCTTGGTGAACATACGGGAGGCCATATGCTCTTAAGCCCAACATACACACTCTCATTCACCTCAGAGGACAGATGTCCCCGTTTAAAGTGAAAAAACATCATCATTAAACAACAGTCATACTTTCCTATATCAGACACCGTTCATGCTTTGGCTTGATTTTCTTTTTCAACAAATGACGACACTAATCTGATTATGTGGGGTGTATTATATGATAGAAATAGAAAACTAGGAATCCTCTAATCATTTAGCTAAAAGGCTTTGTTGCTTTGTTGAACAAACCTAAATTTAATCATCACTCTCAAAAGAGGTCCAACAATCATAATCGTCGAAGAAGCATTACACCTAATACATCACATGATCTTAAAATTGTTTCCAAGCCCAGAGCTTTCTCTAGTGCTTCAGCTATTAGCAAGATAATCAGGTTTCCCGCCAAAATTTTCATTTTAAAGAAAATCCTGTGAATCCTGTGATGCTATTCACAGCCTGATTACTCCATAAAGAAAGCATCAAGCTAATTCTGTCCTTTTTCTCACCAATGAATCTCCATTCATTTCTTTCTTTATCAAATATGACCCAATGCCAAGTACAAAAAGTGTAAGTCCCCAAACAGTCTAATCCATGTTCCAGAGGCAACGTGACACAACTGGCTCCTGACCGAGTTGATAACATTACTTGTTTGTTCTCTTGCACAACACTTAACAATTTAGGGAAGTGGTAATGATAAGGTGGAATACTCTAAGAATATCTAAAATAATTTCTATAACAATATACAGTCAGGATAATAAATGAAGAAACAATAAGTCTTGTCACTGTATGTGAAAGCTACCCAAGGTTTTTACATACCCCTGTATGTGGGACATTATTTATCTGCAATATGAAGTGGTGTCCTATAATTTTGCAGCATTTGGCTGAACCAGAGCAGAGTGTTAGCCCTATACTCATCTAAATTTATTCTGCTACTTTAATCAGCGGTCAGGTCGTCAATATATACCAGAGACCCAGTTCAACTGGCGGTCATACACGCTGATCCCATATGCTTTGCATCATGAGACGTTCCTTTCTTTGTCCATACTTTACTCTTACCAATACATTAAAACATATTAATTTTACCTATATTTATGAACCTGACTGTACTTCTGTAAATTGAATGGAGTCCAAACAATGCATTTTAACGAGCGCACCAGGTGTTGCTGAAGAAAAACTACCCAGTGTCCACTGTTGCCTATGATTCCTGTTCTTGATTGACAGGCGTGAAACTCGATGTGGTCTTCTGCGGTTGTAGCTTATCCACCTCACTCTCTATAATCGTAGCAGTTATCCACAGTACTGTAGCTTTCCTGTCAGCTCAAAACCCTTCTGACCTGCTGCTGCAAAAATCCCAGCTCAACAGTTAGAACATCAAATACTCAAACCAGTCCATCGGGTAGCAAGTCATGCCAAGTTGAAATCTCAGAAATTCGGTGTTTGATATGAACATGAACTGAAGCTCTTTGCTTGTACAGTATGTACATGACTTTACACACTGCACTGTTGCCATATTATTGGCTGATTGGAATCCATGTGCTGTCTATGCTTCGTCGACCGCTAGTTGATATGAACTGACTGCACATTTTATACCAGCTGCACTTGAACATAAAAATAAGCAAGTCAGATTCTCGTGCAAAGTTTCATGCCACCTTGTTTTCTCACAGCCAATACAGTTTGTGTAAAGGATTCTTCAGCTCTTAGTCGACTGCACCCTCTAGGTCAGTCACTGCTCGACTGAAGAAAGAATGAAACAACCAGGCAGATTTTCCTGTTTACTATTAGTTTCCTTATCCAAGTAGTTTAAAAAGCAATTTGATGAGAAAGAAGAGCTTCTAAGGTTTTACTGAATAATAAATATGATAAGGCAGTTCCACAGAAACTGTCCTACACAAGAGTCAACGCTTTTATCTTAATGAAAATCCAGGTTTTATACATATGCTAATTAAAATGCCTTTGACCAAACAAACACAGACCTGAAAAAAGGCTGATGCTGCCTGCAACCAGGTTGATCTCGAACGATTCTGCTGAAAAAAATGGAAGAAACATCCAACGGAAAGTTCAAGCATCGTTCATATTCAGTTTTGAGACTGCCAAAAGTGCTTTAACCAAGGACTAAGTGATGATATGTAAATGTAATATTTCTGTTGTTTGGGCGGCGGCGGGTAAGTACATTTGCCCATGCTTTTTAAAAATCTGCCCGGGAGAACGATGCATCCGCAATCGATTAACTAGTAGCAAACAGTAAACCTCTTGCGTGCTACCTCTCCTGTACCTGTTTATTCTGCTACCAGCTATCAGAGCGGTGTACAAAGAGGCACTAAATGCAGCAGATGCCAGCTACACACTGTATAGGTCAACAACAAAAAAAGCCCTGCTGGTGTGTGTCGATGAGGGAGGCCTCAGTCATCAAACTGGAGATCCTGGAAACAAACATGTAAATTTTTCTGCTGCTTGAATATGGGAATGACTCCACAAATAATCTAAAACTCACAAAGTGCACAAAAATATTATGACTTAGTTTTTTGGTCATAGAAACAACCTAAAACAACCATAAAAACATGTGATCTTATGAATTGGTGATATTTCTTTGCTCATGTGACCCTTTTTTCCCCAGTCATGTTTTTATAGTAGATTAAAATGAAATAAAATTCACTTCGTCATATTGCCTAGATAGTGCTAAAAAATGGACATGTCACTCTATACTGCATAATCCAGAACTCTATGTATATTTGTAATGTAAACAGTAATGGGAAAAAAATGGCTAATACGCTCTAGTTTCTAAGGGCGACGTGCTCTGAAAAACAATGTCATGTTTGTACATCAGAGAGGGTTTAGTTCTTAATGTTTTTACTTCTTCTTGCTCTTCACTTATGGGGAGATGGAGGGAAGAGTTTGGTGGGTTGGATCTCAGATATGTGAAATAAATAGAACTATCAAATAAATCAATATATTGTGTTAAAGGTCATGTCTATTTGTTGTACTGTATATAGTAAACCACTTATTATTATATTATATTTCAGACATGTGGGAGACTTGTACAGAGTGAGCATGCTGCATATGAACATAATATAAATTTTACAACTACAGTAAAGCACAAATTGCACCTCTGGCTATTAACCAGACTATTATTGTTTTACATGTACTATTTTTCTGTCAGGTCAATAATCAATGAATGAAATACAAATGAATGCTAATCTTCATTTATATAAAGACCCAATTTATCTGTCTATATTATTAAACTGTTTATGTCAAGAACTCTGGTCTAATCTGATTTGAGCTAAGTGGTACTAAGACTTAACATCATAATGTAATAACAGGCCTGTTAAACATGTGTTCAGGCAATAAGACCTTGAGAAATGAAGATACCGAATTGCCAAAGCGAGAAAGAGACAGAATTCTGGTTTTATGTAACACGATACAGTACAGAGCCTGCTTGTTCTTCACACCTCCACTGTGGCAGTCTATAAGATTGTATTTTTAACCGTGAGGTTTTTCATTCATTTTGTGTCCAATTTTCTGTTATTAAGGACGAACATTTCACAAGGGATTTAGTTTTTAGTTTTTAAACAATAACCAAATAAAATAAGGGATGTTCTGAGTACTCTGGTGCTAAATAAAGGGCAATAAAAGGCAGAGATTGAGATCGAGCTGAAGGAGCAGTGCCTGCTGGAAGATGTACTGTAAGTTAATCTCATCAAATCATAACAGCCAAATATGGATCTCCTGTAGAGTTGGACAGCGTGCTCGGAATAACCGTCCTGTTTATGGTCCGAGACTCCTATCAGCACCAAGACTCCTCGCCACAACTCCGCATGCTACTAGCACACAAAAACAAAAGAGGCTTAACCTCAACTTCGCCTCAATAATGGCCTTTCGTTCAACAATCTTGTTTACAAAAGAGGTCAAGTGCTCTGTGGTTAATAATAAAAAAAATTATTGTGCAAGTTCTCAATTCTAATGCAATCCTAAACGAGATGAAGGAGGGAGAGGAAGTGACTAAGCTTCAAGATCACATGCCATCAAAATGGAAAAAAATAATAGCAATTCAGTGGTACTAAAAATAGACTGTTTTCAGTGGGTGAGCTCCAAATCAACATGTAAATTGAATCATCAGAGTCAATGATGCAGTGGAAAAAAAAAACAGCAAAGAGGTCGTTATTAATACAGAGCACCGTACAAAAGTCACAAGTACTTAAAATTGTTATTTTCCCCCTTAAAAAGATGACTAAAAAAAGCTTCATTTAAAGATGAATAAAGAGTAATAAGAGACAAAAAAAGTCAGTATTTGGAGCGGTGACCTATAGCTTTTTTTAAATGCATCAGTAGTTACATTTACATGGACAGTGTTTCTTCAAGCTGACTGAAATCATTCTAATTAGAGATTCCAACTTAAAGGTTTACGTGGACGCTGATCCGATAAGATGTGCGTTTTCAATGCTGTAAAAAACTTTTTTTTTGTTTGTTTTGCATATTTGTCACATTTAATGATATCTCCACAGCGATGTGAAAGACCCATTGCCAGTTATTGCAAACGCTTGACTGCAGTTGTTACCGCCATAGGTGGCAAGCAGTTATTAAGTTTAGGGGCAATTACTTTTTCACGGAGGGCCAGACAGGTTTGGATGGCTTTTTTTCCCCCTTAGTAAAATAAATCATTGTTTAAAGACTACATTTTGCATTTACTCTGTTTATCTTTGTGTAATATTAACATCTGTTTGATGATTAACATCTGTTTGATGATTTGACTACTTTTTCACAGCACTGGTCATGTAAAACAAACCGCTGTGAAGCGTTTAACCTGCCTGAAATATAATAGAAGAAAAAGCTTTTTTCTAACTGAGGTTAGGTTAGGCTTCCCATCTTTTCCGATAAATCCCACCTACTGCATTAAAATTGGTTACAAGAACTCAGTCCCACCTATGATTGGTTAGATACTTTATTATTCATGAAATGTGAGCCAATCCATGCCCCTTCCTCAGCCAGAGACCCAGTTGATGAACGTCTGAAGTAAAGACAGGTTAGAGAGGGTTGTCACACAGTTTACCGATCACTAAAGAAAGCTAAATTTCCCTCCTGGAAACTAGTCACGTCGCCTAATGCATTTTAATTCCAATTGGGCTTTTATTGCGATTATATCTGCACTATCGCAGTTAACGTGAATCCACCTAATTGGCTCAGGTACTTGTTTTATAAGGAAATTGGCTGCGAGTTTTCTTGCATATCCTAAAGTACCTGACACAGTTTTTAAGAATTCAATTGTCACAACTGGCAGGAAGGTGAATATTTATTTCCTATATATACACATGATGAGTGTTTTCAGCACCAGGAACAAGCACAAAATTGACACCATGCCAAATGACAATTTGGCAACAAGGTAACAAATTACATGGTAGTTGGTAGTACAATATATGCAAATTTGCTTTGATGTGCTAAATCAAAAAATCCAAATGACAGACTAAAATGATTTTCAGACCATTTATGGTCATGCTTACACAACTACACATAAGAACATTACAAAAAGTAAATACTTTAAGGAAGTTCTTAAAGGCTAAACCAGTGTCTTTTTCCTTGTGAGTATGACCATAAGGATAGACTTTTGCACCGATCTTCATCCGATAATCTGTGATAGAGAGATGACTTTTATCCTTATTGTTACACAAACAGCTAGCCACACTCACAGGATAACCAGATTTTGTGTCCAGAAAAAACATTTTTCTTTTGTGGTTACAAGGGGCGTTCAGATCTAACTGGGACACAGATCTAACAGAACACAGTTATGAGAGTAAAAACTACCTGTATTTCTCTATATAATCCCCTGCTACACTAATGCACTTATACGAATGCCTCACTAGTGCTTGGATAACATCAAGCTAGAAAGTTTTCTCTGTAAGCTGAAGCCATAATCAAGCTGCCTGGTTTACTGAAACACTGGCTTCCCAGGAACTCCTTTAAAAGGTCCAGGACTGTACGGGGGACGTGGCAATAACTCCCAGCCGAGTTCCTGTAACATGCAAGTGGTGTTGGTGAATGATAGTGTGTACAGTCAACCACAAGTTGGTGACAAGTTATCCATCCATTTTCAAGGATCAGGCGTTCCACTCGCTGAATGTTCACAGGAACAGTTGCAGTTTGCTCTGAGACACCTCTGCCAGAATTGTCATTCACAGATGTACAGCCTTCTTTAAAACGTTCGCACCTTTAAAATGTTTTTCTGCAGCAAAGAGTCTCTGAATCACTGTACTGTGCTTGAAATCCTCTGTAAATGTAAATCAGTTTTATGCCTTTAGTCACAAGAAACAAGCAAGCAAAACATAGTGCGCTAGCTTTACTAGCTAATTGATGTAAAAAAAATAAATTACATTAATTCAATCCAACAATAAATTATTTTCCATCTGCACTGTAATTCTTCTGTATGCTGGTTGCTCTAAATTGCATCTCATGTAAATGTAACTTGATATCGGTGACGAATTATAACGGATTATAATGATTACATTATAACGATACAGAAATGTTTTACCGGCTCAAATGCCTCCAAAGTCTCAAAACTCAAATGGATAATGAGCGCGCGAGTTGAGTGGCTGTGAGCAGGCGGGAATGCGGGGCTTCAAACGAACGCGATTTCTGACTAATTAAGACTCGCAGTGTTTTGTGAAAGGTCAGAGGTTTTTGCTCAGAGTTTGGAAGATAAAGGCAGATCAGAGGCTTTTAACAAGTGCAATTTTTCATAATAAAATGCCATAAAAATGCGTTTCTCTTGCACCACTCGGAAGCGCCTGCACTTGGGACATGAATCATTTCTATCTGATCACTGGTCACGACCAATCAACCTGAAAACCAGCCAGTTCTGATCTGGCTCATCTCTATGATAAATGTCAAAATTATTTAAAAAAAAATTATTTCGATGCATAAATCGCCACACAAAAGAATCGTGATTCATACAGTAACTGAATCGATTTTTCGAGTGTATCCCTATGTTTAATGTCATTTTGATTTTATCTTTAGGAGATGTAGATGTAGCAACTAGTAGATGTAGGAAATAATCTAGACAGAAATTCCTGTTAACTTGCATAATGGTATTATTCATTTTAAATCTTTTCCCTGTTCACATTTATGATGCAGGTGTGTCAGGAAACATGACACGTGTTCAGTAGACTGGATTGAAAAATGCAACTCATCTGACACTTATCTGATTTTCAAGTCTTTCAATTTCCTTTAAAAAGTGCCTTTAATTAACAGACATTTATTTCTGCGTCCAGTCAGCCACATGATTCCCTCTCATTTAACCTGTTTTTCTCTTTCCCGTAGCTGCTGGGTAACAATTTGCCGTGGGGTTTTTCCCACACCACAGATCCAAACCACAAAGTGTGTATTCCTAGAATTTATTAATAAACTGCGGAACTTATTGTAAAATGGTTCCAAGAACACAGGATCATCATTAGGAGTCTGGTACAGGATGCTTCCGACACACAAATATGTTTGCTTATTGTAGGCAGAAATGTGCTAGCTGTAATAGCTCTCATGAAAATAAAGGTATATTATCTAACATTATGCAGGACACTTTCATATGCTAATTTGAATTCCATTTAATATTCTTTTGACTTGTGCTTGAGTGCAAGTCATGTGTTATATAACAGCAGGCTATGTTGGGAGAGGCAAAAAAACAGCACAATGTGACATTCAGACAGAGCCGGCAAAGAACAGCCGAATGTTTAGGACACAGAAGACGAGGTCGGGTATACTCACGGCTGCGAGTGCGCTGTTTCGTAGCGCTCGAAGGCGTGCGAGAGGTCGTGTTTGTTGTTCATGTAGCAATGCGTGCACAGATCGTAATCAAAGCACACCTTGCATTTCCAACGCATTCCCATGATGCCGTGCTTCTTACAGCTGTCGCAGATGATGTTCGAGTGCCGGACACCTACGAGAGAAGGCAGATAATGATATGGGCTGGAAAGCAGAAACATTCGTGCATCAGGGAAAGTGACGAGTCTTACAGATTTGCATCATTCAGAAGCGTGATCATGACAAATAGAATGCGTCATTTCGGTTGCTCGGTTCCTGTGGAAAGTGCCGATTTGAGTGGATTTTGCTACTTCCTTTGCTATGTGATCGCGATTGTGATAATGCAGGACTTTGGAGTAACTGAACAGCCCTGGTCTAATCATCATGTGCAAAAAAAAACAAACAAACAAAAAAAAACAATCTAGAATCCTTCAACAATACAAGCATACACCGATCAGCCATGACATCCACAAGACCTCTGTGGTGTGTTCTGGGTTGTGGTGTGGGGCCTCCATGGATTGGTCTTGTTTGTCCGTCGCAGTCCATGGATGCTCGTGCTGATTGGCTGTACACAGCAAGCTATGATGCACTGGGTGTTCTGATAGCTTTCTACCATATTCAGTATTCACTTTTATCAGCAATTTGTGTTGCATTAGCTTTTCTGTGGGATCAGCCCAGATCAGACATAAATAAGCTTTGGGTGCCTGTGATCCTGTCACCATTTTACTGTTATATAATTGACCTGACAGGGCCATTAATGTCATGACTAATCAGTGAAAAAGCGTCATTCTGATTAAGGCTCCATTTTTTATGGCTCAGACTAAACCTTCCACTTGTGTTCCCATATTATGCTTATGATTTATTGTTAAAAATCAAACACCTCCTGCTCAGTGACAGTTCAGTAATATAATAATTCGATAATAAAATAATTGTAGGTGAATTTCTGGAGTGTAAGTGGAATTAAAACACTTCAGGGCATGCTGTTATCAGTAACTCCGCTTCATATCATTCCACATCGCGGATTGATTTCCTGTTACAGCATGCCATGTTGTGTTTTCTTTCTTTCATATCTGCTGTGCCTTAATTATGGCTGAATTTCTTTTCAGAAACGAACTCTATTTCTCTATCTGACTTACCTTGCAAGGCCATTCAGGGTGAAGAGGTCATTGCTATGTCAACAAAAAAGACGCCATAAAGTGACACAATAAGAAGGGCTATATGAGAAGGAATAATCTGTGCTATGGACTTCTGTCCAAGGGTTTTGTGATCTTGCATGGCGATGCACGTCCGCATACTTCTGCCTACACTGAAAAAAGTTCATTTTGAGGTGTTAAAGTATTCTCTCTACAGTCCTGAACTTGCTCTATCGCACTCTAACCCGTTTGGTCCCCTGTAAGCAGCCCTTTGAGGATGAAGTTTTACTTCTGATGAAGAAGTGAAGACAGCGGTGCATTTTATATTGAGGGAATATGAAAGCTTGTTGACAGATAAACAAAGTGTATTGAAAATTAGTAGATTATTAGAAATTACAGTACTTATTCTGTCTAATTAAAACTATTTCTACATCCAGAGTGCGGATAATTTTTGACTCACCCACATACAAAGAGCCACGTACCCCTGTAACAAGTCGAATACTAAGCGATACTCATAAAAGATAAGAGATGTGGTTCTAAGCTCTTGAGATGACATAAGTCAAACCTGAGCTCGCACAGCTCTCCATTCTTTTTAAAGCAGTGCATAACAAGCATACGAAGCTACAGTAGTGCTCTTTTCCGTGTGCACTCTAGGCCTCTCTCTCGCTCCCTCTCTCTTGCTCTTTATTTCACATGCTCTTTCGCTCCATTACTCTGAATCATTCACGGCAGAAGAATGCCGCTTTTAATGGTGCGGGAAACAGGCATCTTAGCTTAGCAATGAGCATTTACTTGGCTATAAATACAGCCAGGGCATCTGTGTATGGCTAAACTGCTGAAAGAATTTGTGTGTGCATGTGAGCATGTGAGAGAGAGGGAGAGAGAGAAAGCGAGAGAAAGAGAGAGAGGAAAGGAGACAGGAAGACAGACAGTGACTCTGCAGCTAGAGGGAACTGCATGTGAATACCAGTTTATACAGACCTGCAGCACTGGAGCTGGTGGCGTAAGAGAACTCCACGCATATATATACTGTATATACTACTGTATATATATATATATATATATATATACACACACGATTACACTGTAACACACACTTACACACACGATTACACTGTAACACACAGACTTACACACACGATTAC
>JAOTRS010001807.1:0-11800 GCA_028565755.1 Dinotopterus cunningtoni | reverse complement strand
CTCCACCTTGAACTCTTCTGTCACACCTACAGCACATCTCACCACTGTCTTACAGCTCTCATACATGTCCTGCACCAGTCTAACATACTTCTCTAACACTCCAGATTACCTTTACTGACCTACACTGATCAATAAGTTCAGCAGGTCAAACTCTGTAGGTTAATTTCTGCATTTAAGTACTGTACTAGGAAAGGCATCAAATAACATGTTCCAATTCCGAGTTGTACTTCAGAGTTTAGTTCCAGATGACACAATTCTTTTGGAAGCAGTAGTCTTGTAGGAACGTGGTAGTGAAATTTTCATTGCCTTGCATAAAATTATTTGAATAACTTTTCATTATTTTGTCAACATTAAAGATGTTTTTATATGTTTCTGGTTTTGAACAGTGACCAGATTGTTATATAATCGGTGATCAGGCTATCCACTTAGGGATATACAGTACACCCCAATCTATTTTCTCTTATTTTGTAAGCATTTTGCACTTTGTGGGCACTATGGGGTATGTGATCTAGTCCTGTTAACCTTAAATATTTATCCTTTTATTTTAGGAGCATGCAACTTTTTTCCTGCTTATGTCAGTATATTTTTAAAGCAGTGTTTCAACAAACTATGATAAACAAAACAAATGAGGTGTTAGGTGAAAATCTGGGTGTTTATAATGTAATGGCATTAAGACTTAAACTTTGCATGGCTGTGCCATTATACTAATGTACTCCACAGGTTCTTATTTCAGTCTACACTGGTCCCAGTACATATAGCCTAGTTATAGTCCCAGAACTTATAATTATAGTCTATTCTTTTTTGAGTACTTTTTCTAATGTATTTTCATATTTTTTATTTTGTAACATTTCTTTGCCACAATGACTCCTGTTGAAAATCGCTGGTTGTAAAAAATATTGTTACTTGAGATAAATGATGTCATTTAAATCAAGTATTTTCTGCTATTAAAACATTTACCACTACAATATACGTACTAAAGCAAGATTCTAATACCTAATAAGAAATGAGTGATCAGAAAATTTACAAACATGAATAGCGCTAACTAGCTTACAGAAAATAAATATATTTTTTGTCCTACTCCTTTAATGTCAAGTTAAACCAAGTAAACATATGTAACAAAATCCTCTACATAACTACAACTGTTAAAGGTTGTCAGTTTTTTAACACTAGTCACAGAATTACACTTCTTGTGTTTTAACTGTATTGTTGTCCATTGAGTTGGTATTAAATACAATAGCTTCACCAGAACAAAAATGTTTAGTTCAACATGCTGGAAACAATCACATTTCTTTCTTTCTTTATTTTGAACTTTAGATTCAGTTTTCATAAAACCTTTTCAGATCACAGTGTTTAGGAGTGTGACTACACATTGTGATATAAAGATACAGTTTACAATCATATATCAATTTGGTTATCAACAAACAAAAGGTCATCCACCTACTATTAATCCTGGCAACAATGTAGCCAAAGAAGTTTTTAAACATAGTACAATATGAGAATCTATTCTCAAAACTGGATCCTACCTTGATTGTGTGTGTGTGTGTCCTCCCTAAAGAAGTTCTGTCACTGGTACTTCCTTAATCTTAGAGCCTGAGAGAGACCAACTTTAGAATGAATCGCTAAATAAATAATAGCAGTTATGTAAGGGTGTGTGTGTGTGCGTGTGTGCGTTTGTGTGTGTGTGTGAGTGTGTGTGTGTGCAGGCACATTCAGAGACTTTGACAGTTTGTGTAAAAACAGTTATTTTTCTGCAATAGCCATGTTTATTCTATTTGTATGCACCACAAACCACTGTGCAATTTAATGAGCTGTATATACACAGAATAAGTGTAGCTTTCTTATATTTTAAGATAATCTATATACTTCGCAGGTTCCTCTGTCTCTCCCTTTATCTGGCGGTTTTTCTCTCTCTTTTTCAGTAGGCTGACTCACAGAGCTAAGTTACAATGTACCTCCTTTGCAACCCTATAGTGTACCACACCCATCCAGTTCATTTACAATTAAAACCAAAAGTTTCCACCTGTTTACTTTAGAAGTTTATACCTTAGCCAAATAGATTTAATCTCAGTTTTTCACAATTCCTGACATTTACTATAATCCTAAACATTCAATTTAAGGGTCAGGTAGAATTGCTACTTTATTTTAAGAATAAGAAAAGTCAGAATAATTGTGCAAAGAAAATGTATTTATTTTTTTGCCTTCCTCACTTTGCCAGTGGGTCAGAAGTTTACATACCCTTTGTGTTTGGTAATATTGCATTAAAGTTAGGTTAAAATTTTGTGTATCATTCCACAAACTTCTTAGAAGCTTTCCATTTCTAATTACTGGTGTAACTAAGTCAGGTTTGTAGACCTCCTTGCGCTCACATGCTTTCTCAGGTCCTCCAGAGAATTTGTTGGCAAAATAAGAATTTTTGTCCCCATGCGCAGCTGCAAACCCTATCCTGACTTTTTGATGGTTTTCGAGCAGTGGCTTCTTCCCAGCCGAGCAGCCTTTCAGGTCAATATCGGTCTTGTTTTACTGTGGATATGAATACATTTGTCCGTGTTTCCTCACAAGGTTTTTGCGATTGTTCAGGGATTGATTTGGTACCAAAGTATATGTCTCCTACTTGAGCAGTATGGTGACTGTGGTGTTTATATTTGTGTAGTATTGTTTGTTTGCCTCCACTGTCCCTAGTTGGACTACAGAGCGTGTTAGATGGATGGATGAATTGTTTGTACAGATGAGAATGGTACCGTTAGGCATTTGGAAGTTGTTTTCAAGGATGAACCAGACATTTTTTAGTGAGGTCTTGGCTGATTTATATTGATTTTTTCCCATGATGTCAAACAAAAAGCCACTGAGTACACATCCAGTTGACTCAAATAGTGTCAATTTATGGCATTTTTGATAATTTTTGAAGCTGTTTAAAGACCCGGTCAACTGAGTTTATGTAATTTCTTGACACACTGGAATTGTGATAAAGTGAAATATACAGTGCATCCGGAAATCTGATATTAATTTGGGGTCTAGAATAAATCTGGCTGGAACCCAGCTTCTCTCCTCAGGGCCGTAGCCCTCCCATTGTACCAGATACTGCATGCCCCTCCCTCTGCGGTGGGACTTAAGAAGTCGACGGACCGTAAATGCATTGCCACCATCGATGAAACGGGGAGGAGGTGGGTGGGTGGGTGAGTGGACATTGAGGGTTGGTAACCACGTGCTTGATTTGGGAGACGTGGAAGGTGGGATTTATTCTGTTCATAGTGGAAGGCAGACGTAACCTGACAGGGCAAGGGTTGATAACCAAATGGGCCAATGAACCCAGGGGTTAGTTTACGTGAGATGGTTTTGAGGGGAATGTCCAGTGTGGCAACCATTACTCTGTCGCCAACCTTGTATCTTGGAGCAGTCGAGCGCCGTCGATCGGCTTGTAGTTTAAAGGCTTGTACTGACTTTAAGAGCTGGGACCAAGCTCTCTGCCAAGTCCTCTTGCAGCGCCGCACGAAGCTCTGTGCCGAAGGGACCGCTTCCTCTTCTTCCTGAGAAGGAAACAGTGGTGGTTGATAGCCCAAACAGTACTGAAAGGGAGACATTCCAGTAGATAAAGTGGTAACAGAGTTGTGGGCATATTCTACCCATGGGAGCATCCTGCTCTATAAAGAGGGGTTCTGTGACATCATGCAGGTCTCCAGCTTTTGGTTTGTTCTCTTTGTCTGTCCATTGGATTGTGGGTGGTAACCAGAAGACAGGCTAGGTGTGGCGCTGATGAGTCTACAGAAGGCCAGAAGTGTGCAGAGAACTGGGGTCCCCTGTCAGAGACAACGTCAACAGGAAGTCCATGGAGCCGAAAAACATGGAGGATGAGCAGTTCGGCAGTCTCCTTGGCCGAGGGGAGTTTGGTCAGGGGGACAAAATGGGCGGCTCTGGAGAAACGATCCACAATGGTCATAATGCAAGAGTTCCCCTTCAATGTTGGGAGTCCTGTAACGAAATCCAGGGCAATGTGAGACCAAGGACGGTGAGGGATGGGGAGTAAGAGCGCTATTCTGGGGCGGAGAGAACTGTCGGGAAAGAGCATCGGACTTGGTGTTCTTAGAGCCTGGGCGGTAAGATATGGTAAAGTTGAATCTTGTGAAAAACAGGGACCAGCGGTACTTCAGGTTTCCATGGTCAGTCCAAACCAGAAAAGGATGCTGGGCCCCCTCCAACCAATGTCTCCACTCCTCAAGGGCTAGTTTGATAGCTAGTAGCTCTCGGTCGCCAATGCCATAGTTCCATTTAGCTGGAGTTAATTGACGAGAGAAAAAGGAACAGGGATGCAACATGTTGTCTTTGGGGCTTCTCTGAGAAAGGATAGCTCCAGCCCCTGTTTCAGAAGCGTCCACCTCGACTGTGAATTGGAGGGAGGGGTCTGGGATGGTGAGAATGGGTGCCGAAGTGAATCTCCGTTTGAGGTTCATAAAGGACTCTTCTGCCCTTGTGTTCCACTGAAAGGGTAGTTTTGAGGAGGTGAGAGCTGTAAGGGGAGCAGCCACTGTGCTATAATTCTTTATGAACCTGCGGTAAAAATTGGCAAAGCGTTGGAGTTCTCGTCTAGAAGAGGGCGTGGGCCAGTCAGTAACCACCTTGACTTTGGAGGGCTCCATCTGGATCTTGGAGGGAGAAATCACAAACCCCAGAAAAGAAGTGAACTTCTGGTGAAACTCACATTTCTCCGCCTTGACAAACAGTTTGTTCTCCAGCAGCCTCTGTAACACCTGGCGGACATGGGTGATGTGTTCATCCAGGGAGTGAGAAAAGATTAAAATGTCATCAAGGTAGACAAACACGAACATGTTCAGAAAGTCCCTTAAGATGTCATTTATCAGAGCTTGGAAAACTGCAGGCGCGTTAGTTAGCCTAAAAGATACCACCAGATATCCGTAGTGACCAGTGGGAGTGTTAAATACAGTTTTCCACTCATCCCCTTCCCTTATCCTGACGAGGTGATAGGCGTTTCGGAGGTCGAGTTTTGTAAAGACACGTGCTCCCTGCAATAGCTCAAAAGCCATGGTCATGAGGGGAAGGGGATAACGATTTTTAATTGTGATCTCTTTAAGTCCCCGATAATCGATGCAGGGCCGTAAACACTTGTCTTTTTTCTCAACGAAGAAGAATCCTGCACCTGCCGGTGACAAAGACGGTCAGATGATTCCAGCTGCTAGCGATTCTGAGATGTATTGGTTCATTGCCTCTCTTTCGGGGGGAGAGAGGGAGTAGAGACGCCCCCTTTAGGGGGGCAGTGCCTGGAAGAAGATTGATGGCACAATCATAGGGTCGATGTGGTGGCAGGGAGGTGGCACGAGACTTACTGAAGACCTCTCGGAGGTCAGCATACTCCAGGGGTACATTGGTGAGATCGGGGAACTCCCCTTTATCAGTAGCAGAAGGAGGTTGAATGGATGCAGAGACGAGGCATGAGGACAGACAAGATGGGTCAGCCTAGGATTGTGTTACGGACCCAGTCTATATGAGTGTTATGTTGCACTAGCCAGGGGCGTCCAAGAACAATTGGGGTGTGGGATCTGCGCATGATGAGAAATGAGATGGACTCTGTGTGGTTGCCGGAAATTCTTAAACTGATGGGAAGAGTGTGATGAGTGATGGGGTTGAGGCTGCTACCGTCCAGAGCTTGAACAGGAAGAGGGCGCTCAAGAGGGATGGATGAGATCTTGAGGTTATCTACTGTGCGGGGGCAGATCAGGTTCTGGTCGGCTCCAGCGTCAATGGGGGCCCATACCGTGTGGGTCCTGTTGTTAATGGTCATGAGGACAGGAAGGCTGGAGCGAGGGGTTGAGTCAGTGTCCTATTTCTGGCCCCTTAGGACCCTCAATCTCACTAGGGGGCCTTGCCTTTTAGCGGACAGGTCTCCTGAAAGTGGCCAGCTTGACCACAATAGAAGCAGGCTCTCCCTACGTCGACGTAAGCACTCTTCCGGAGAGATACGGGTGCGATCTACTTGCATGGGCTCGGGAGCAGGTTCAAGAAGGGAGGGTGAGCTGCACTCACTGAATGTGCGGGCCCTTCTCCGTTGTCTAAGACGAAGGCGGCTGTCGATGCGACCGGCCAAGTCCGTTAATTCTTAGAAACCAGAGGGTAGCTTAAGGGAAGCTAATTCATCCTTCACGGACTCCGGCAGACCATTAACGAAGGCATCACACAGCGCGTGCTCATCAGTCCCCGCAGCATGGGGCTTGAGTGTCCCAGAGGGCTGTACCCCATTCCCGGGGCCTACCTGAGAGTAAGGTGATAATGTACGCCACCTTGGAGCGCTCAGTGGGAAAGGATGAAGCTTGTAGCTCTAAAACCAGGGAACATTGGGACAAGAAGGATTAGCAGGTACCAGGATCGCCATCATAGAAGGGTGGGGCAGGTAGGCGGGGTTCATGGTGCTGCACAGGGAAGGAAGCTGCAGTTGGAACAGTGGTGGGGGCCGGGGGCTGTGCTGAAGGAGCTGCCTGGAGGTGCTGAATTTGTGACGAAAGAGCAGCGAGAGAATCTGTAATGGTCATGAGCGTTTGGTTAATGTTCTGGAGGTCTTGCTGGTGTGAGCCCAGCATAACACCCTGGCTCTTCAATGCGGTTCTGAGTCTATTTAAATCTGCTGGATCCATCGTGGCCAGATTATTTTGTGCAGAATGATGAAGAGAGCAAGAGGTGCAGGACCCAAGTGCAGATTACAGCGCCAAACGAGGAAGGTGTGGCACGCCGGCAGTCGAGCACATCCGTGTTTCGGGGTGGGGGGAAATCCAAATGACGTAATTCAGAGCCGGTGCAACAGGTCGAAAAGCCAGTAAAATTAGTCCGCGGTGCGTGAATCAAAAAGGGAGCGAGCAGAGACATTGTCGTAAGCCAGTGCGAGAGTTCAAAGCCAATGAGTCAGTCAGCGAAGCGAAAAATCCAAAAGGAGAGTGAGCAGAGACGTAACCGTGAACCGAAGCGAAAGGTCAAAACCAGCCAGGAAACAAACAGCGAACGAGATCCAAAACGATAGACTAGAGGCGAAAACCGAGAACAAGCGAGGTCGAAAACGGAAACAACTTACACAAAAAGAAACGCGAGAAAACTGGGCTTTGAAGGCATGCAATAATCTGGCACGCTCTGCGCTTCCTTAAATGCCAGGAGAAATTAGTTGTGAGTGAGATGCCGGTGTGTAAAATGGGCGGGGCGTGTGAAAGAGCATGACAGACGGAAGGAAAACATGAGCACGTGAGGGAGAAGACATGACAGCATGGGAAAAAGGGAGAAATGACGGCGGTTAGTGATGGAAACGTGACACATACACACAAAATTGGTCTGGTATGGGTTTAATCTATCTTGCTGATTTGATTTGCATAGATGCTGATGAGTAAAATAGTAAAGGAAAAACAAGAAAGCCTGTCCCAGGTAGCATCTCTCTTTTAATTCTATGTGTTTTTGTGTAAAAACATCATAATAATCTGATGGTAGCGGGTCTTAGTATTAGGCAAATGCAACCTTAGATGATCACATACCTTTTATCACAAAAATGTATCCAAAAACAAAAATGTGTTTTAATAGCTTGTAGATCCACCATTAGCTTAAGAACTTGAAGCAATTGTTTCCTGGATGACTTTATCAGTCTCTTACACCATTGTGGAAGACTTTTGCCCATTCTTCATTATAACATTGCATTAGTTCAGGGAGGTTCTGGGAATTTGCAGACTGTAACTTAGGCTTCAGCCACAGCATTTCAGCAGGGTTGAGCTCAGGACTTTGACTAGGCCATTCTTTTATTTTTCAGCCGTTCTGATATAAAATCACTGGTATGCTTTAGATCATTGTGCCGTTGCATGACCTAGTTTCGACCAATTTTAAGCTGTCGGACAGATACAGAGGAGTTCTTGGTCAACTCAGTTACTTCAAGGTGAAGGTGAAGTAACCATCGGACATTATTCCAGAAGCCTTGTCCTTTCTTCAGATGTAGTTTTGCTAACCTCATGTATGCTTTCATGTTCTTTTTAGTCCACATCAAGTAATCAAGTATCCATAATTAGCTCCTGGCTGCAATCTTTAATCTTAAATACTGTGGAAGCAGTAACGGGGTACTTGGTATTGCCTGTATTTATTTTTTTTTTTTTTGGCTTTAATTTTGTTCAATAAATAATAGCATGGTGAAAAAGTTTTATTTATTTGAGGTTTTATTTGCTTTTTACTAAAACCTGCTGTGACCAAATGATTGTTTTTACACAAAAACCCATAGAATTAAAAGGAGGGTACTAACTTTTGAACATGACAAAAAAGAAAGATCATATAAATAAATATATTTCTTTCTATGAGCTGCTCATAATGGATACATGATTACCTTTGTATGCAGCTGCTTTAAATAGTTTTCTCAACAAAAATTATGTATTTTTCAAGATATCATTTTTTTATCTCTAGGTGCTGGCAACCCAAAGTGCAAGATCGCTATAGTGATGTGCAAGAGCAAGGCGTCTGACAGTATCAGCAGGTATCATCTGCATAATAATACATAGATAGTTTGGAGGAAGTTAAGGGGATACACTCAGAGCTGTACATTTGGAAAGTGCTGATAGGCAGGAATTTGTTGTGCATATGCACATGTTTCTGGGTGTTTCTGCACTTATTATGAAGTAATATTAAAAACCCAGGCAAGTTGACATAAAAAGACAGATCAACAAGGTCTGTTGGCTTAATTCTGAACATAAAATTTTTTGACACAATGTGAATCACTGCACACACCCACAGTCAACAAGTAAACAACAATATTAAATGGAAATTGTTGTGTATTTTAATATTTTGCATAATATTAAGTTTGAAAATAAAAGGTTAACTAAATTTTGTTTTGTCTGTGCACAGTGCTTTTCAAACTTTATTCTAACTTGTCAACAGCAACACATGGTCAGACGTATAAGAGAAAGAAAAGGCTTCTGTGAAAGACTTTTTACTTTTTTTAGTGATGTCAGTTAGTCCATAATCAATTTTTTGTATGGAAAGATATCCTCTTTCTCTAGAGATCCTGAATTTGACTCCCTGTCCTTGTTAACCAAACCCCCCAAATTTTTTTTTTAGAAAAACAGTTGCATAAAATACTATTTTTGTGTATGTCTACAATACTGCATAAAAGTCCAGAGCCACCCCTCATTTTTTTTAACTTAATTAAATTATGTACATTAAATTCTAAAAAATTATTATTATTATTTTTTTTTTTACTATGACATTGGTTGTTTACGTATCTCAGCAGCAACCAATTTCTCCTATCACCTATCTCAATCTATTCAGCGTCCCCAGTATACTTATCACCAGTCTGATCATTGGCCATCATTTGTACCTGATTCTCCATGGTTCACGCATTAAGTTTTTTTATGCTTGAATAATTCATAGGTCACTGTGTAGCTTAACATATAAACAAACAAACAAAGAAAGTCTACTGAAACTGGTCAGATACTGAAACTGGAATGAAAATGAGAGCCCAAAAAATTGGCAAAAATAAAAGCCTAAAAAAGGCTTTAAAGCAAAATATTAAGAAATAAGGGGTGGTTCACGTGGTGTTTTTTGCCCAGTACTGTATGTAATCTTTTGATCATCAGTGAGAATCTGATAATTTTTTTCATAATCATAAAATAATTTTTTTATAATCATTATAATTTTCTGTTGATTCTATAAAGCTGCTTTGCGATAATGACCATTGATAACGAAAGCTGAAATGAATTTATATCAAATCAGTTGTTTTAAAGCATCTTTAATGTTGATTAAAGCATCTTTATTTGGAAATTGGAAGCCTGTTGAAAACCTTTAATTCAAAAGTAGCCAGGAAATATCTGTGAACGATGGTCAAAGTCTCTTTGTCCAGAAATTAAATTGTGTTGAAAACTTTGTAATCCAAGAGCCACCAGGGAAGATCTGTAAGCAGTATCCAAAGTCTTTTGGTTCAAAAATCACAATCCATTTAAAAACCTTTTAATCCAAAAATGGCCAAGCAAAAATCCCTGAACGATGATCTAAGTCTCTTTGTCTTGAAATCAGAAGCATGTCGAAAACATTGACTTCAAGACCAGAGTGCAGCAAAAAGTTTATGAAGCACATGCATGAGTCTCTTACATATGTGAAAGGGTTCTCAATTTCTCCTGCTCTTTTTTAATTGGACCATGCAATAACATGGTAAAATAAAACATGGCACATGCAAAGGGTGTGTACTGTGTGTAATTTGTTTGTGGGTAACTGTTAAAGGAGTAGAGTTTTTGTTTTGTTTGTGTGTAAAGGTTAAAGGGTGTTGTTAAGGGTGGAAGAATGGGAATGGGTGTTGTCTAAATTAGGAAGAATAACATCTTCACCCAGCAACAGAAGAGAGTGAAAAAGAAATGCCATGAAGATGGATCAAGGAATACTTGTTGATTTCTCACATGGCATGCAATTGTTGGCCTTAACAGAACATCAGCTGTACTTATACAGCCAATGTCATTTCACATTATTTATTTTCCTAAAACAGACAGAAATTGGACTCCTAATAAAATACTAGAACTATTAAATGTAGTAAATAGTTATATGGCAATGGTAACAATTCATATAATAGTTATTATAATTATTATACAACAGTTCGCTCCGAAAAATCTTTATTACCTGAAGCACTTTCAGCAACAAAGTACTGGTAGGACTGGTAGGCTACATAGTACTGGTAGGAATTTAAAAGTTCTTTCAATCCTGTTAATTACACTAGCCCTCTGTTGCCAGTTGTGGACAAAGTACACAAATCCTGTACTTGAGTAATAGTATAGACTCTCTAGGGCAAGTAGTGCTCAGATAAAAGGAGAAGTCCACCATTTACATGTCCACTTGAGTAAAAGTGCTAAATTACTCACATTTACACAGCTTGTATTAGATTACAGTAGACTTTTTCTTTTTTAGCCTTATCTTAACTTTAGCTTTTTCCTCCTGATTGTGAACATGCTGGTGGCAAAATTCCTGCTGCAAATGCTGTAACACTATGGTTGGGAAAAGAAATGTACTCAAGTAAGAGTCAGAGTAAAACTTATCCTCTGCTAAACCCACTCAAGTAAATTATAGATGTGTGAAATATGTACTTAAGCACAGTGACAAGGTAAATGTACTCAGCTACCTTCCACCTTTGTCAGTCACTACTGTCGGTCATCATCTCCACCATTCGTGGAAAGTTCATTCAGTCATGGAAGGATATATGTTGGTGGAATCAGAAATCTGATGTCCCCACAAGGATAAGTGTTTTGACCTTCTGGGGACATTTGCCTGTACCCCCAATGGACAAATATATTTTGTATTAAACATTGTGGGCTGCTGAGGTTAAGGTTAGGGTTTATTTAATTTTACGCACTGCATTAATTAGGTCTAATCATGCAAGTGTGTGTGTGTGTGCCTGTGTATTAGACATGGTCAGCACAGTATGATTTTGGTTCCAATGGACACACCTGGCGTGAAGAAAATCCGACCTCTTACTGTGTTTGGACAAGATGGTAAGCTCCGGTGTTAATCCACATTCATCTTATAACAATTTCTGTTTTCTGTCTTTTTAACCATTCTGTTTGTTATACATAAATGTTTTTCCATTGTAAAACTGTTAGTAAGTATGTAATTCTTTACCATTAAATTTATCTTTACATTGAGGAAATTATATTAAGGTTATTTCAATGAAATTGTTACTATAAAAAACACTTTCATGTACACACATTTTATATACAGTCGTGGCGAAAAGTTTTGAGAATGACACAAATATTAGTTTTCACAAAGTTTGCTGCTAAACTGCTTTTAGATCTTTGTTTCAGTT
>JAOTRS010001800.1:0-11801 GCA_028565755.1 Dinotopterus cunningtoni | reverse complement strand
GATGATGGTAGAATAATTATAAAGGTCTTGACTAAAACAACATGCATGAGGAATCACAAAGGAGTTTTCATTTTTTGCATCAGAAAAGTACTCTAACTAGTTACTTTTATCAGAAAGTAATGCTGTAATGTACCTGATTACTTTTTAAAGGTAGTAATTTTGGAATGTAATTAGTTGCTTTAAAAAGTAACAACCCCCAACACTGTTCATGAGTACTCCTACCAGTTTTATTATCTTTACTTCTGAGTCTTTTCTAATGAACACATTATCAGCATGTATGTTATGTTGGTTAAAAAGAATTTCACATTTTGTTTTTCAAATCTGATGGTAACAGAAGAATATACCAAACAGTTTAATCCATGCAAACTTTGTTGTTTACACTAGTACACTATACTATGCCATATATAACAGTCCTCAGTGTACTTTTATCCATATTTCTACAGATCTTTTTATCATGTTGATAGTTATGTATGAGGTATTCTCTAGTATTCAAACTGCAGCTCCATTTTCCAACGTGTCTATTCAGGAATCTTCCCGCTGTCATAAACAGTGTGACTGATTTTTTCTGACACATTTTTTACTCTTCACTGGTTAGTTATTTTTAATGTGGTGTTTCTCTATAATGACTAATGATCATTCCATCGTCAGGGCTTTGTTAGAAGAGTTTACCCAGTCAATATCTGGTTTCCTCTATTTAATTGTGAAGCCAGTGTGTACAAGTCCATAATAGGTAATGTATTGCCTTACGCTTCCTTTTTCCTTACATGTCTCTTTGTCTGTTCAGTTTAGCAATGGCTTTGCAAAAGCCAATTTTGGGTCTCATTTAATTTGCTCCTAAAACACTATTTTATTTAGTTACATACAGTTTTACACATCTTTTTGCTACTTCTCAATTTATTTTCAATTATTCATATGGAATATGCTCTTGTAATCTGAGAAAAAGACAGAAGTAAGGGAAAGCATATTAGGCAAATATTGTAATTATTCAGATTTAAACTTTTTGCTCCATTACTTTTACCTTTTGCTCTATTTTAATAGGAATGGATCACCCTCTCCCATCCAAACCCTTTCAGGCTCGCTTCTTCATATTTCTTCATATGCTTTAAAATGGTAGCAGAACTCTTGTCTCATCATCTATACCACTTTATTCTGTGGCACATACACACTCATTTACACACTACACTCAATGTGGTAACACCAATTAGCCTTATCTGCATGTCTTTGGACTGTAGGACCAGAGTACCAAACCAAACCAACCAAGAACAGGGTGGTTGTGAACGACACACATGATGTTAGTGAACGATTGTGTGTACAGTTCCCACAAATAGACTCTGCATCTCTGCAGAAAGTTAGGATCAGGCATTCCACTCGCGGAATGGTCCTTGGAATGATTGCAGTAGACTCCGAGCCACCTCAGCTGGGATCGTCGTTCACAGAAGTATGGCCTTCTTTAAAACATTTGCAAAATTCAAATGTTTTACTGCGTACTGCGCTTGAGGCCTTCTGTAAACGTCAATTGGTTTCATGTCTTCGTTCACAAGAAATTTCAGCAGAAATCCCAGTTTGACTTAAACACCACTCATAGTATAAGAATATAATGGGATAGAATACAATTCAAGGTTGGAAAGATCATTCTTGTAAGTAGGAGTTTTTGTTGTAAAGGAAATTTTAAATGACAAAGCCTCTTACACATAAAGGGGGAATAATTTTGGGGGGGGGGGAGGGGCTACTGCTTACACAGCTGTTCTCAGTATTTGTGTTAGACAGTTGACCAAGTAAAAAAAACATGAAGAGCAAGATATTGTGTATTCAAGCTTATTCCACTACATTTCTAAAAATCCAACCAATACAACTGATCAATTTTGCAAATCAATAAAAAAAAAAATAAAAAAAAAAGGACCAATGAATACATCAGGGTGCAAAATACGTATGTGGACAAAAGGATTCTAAGAGAAGACTAACTTAAAAGAAGCAATACATTATTTTTTGCATTTATCAATAATCATACAATTATTTTGTGACAATTTGTGATTTCCAGCATGAGTGAAAAGTATATAGTAGCCCATTCAACACTCTGGTTTCTAAAGAGACCTTAATTTAACATTTAAGAAATCATGAACTTGATAGTTTTCCCATATACAGTAATCTAGTAAAAATGTGGTCACTAAAAACAACTGGGTGGTAATTGTTGAGGTGTAACATGGGTGTAATAGTTTTCAGGATATAATTTTACACCCAGTTAAAGGCTACCTACAGTTAAACAAAACCAGGCCTTCAAGAGGATGTATAACCTGTGGCTGCAAATGAAATTAATTATACCGATTTTGTAACGATTTGACATTAATTTATTGAAACTTGTTTCACTTTTCAGTTAAATTGTCTTTTTTTAGGTTAATAAGCCAGTGAGGTGATCATTTAATGTAAATGTGTGCCTCAAGTGTCATACTCAAGTCCAGTTCAAGACGAAATGTTCTTTTAATGACAAAGACACATGGAAACGCCTTTGAAATGCCACTATAGGCGTGTTTATTATTAATTATATAAAAAGGTGAGGCAGTCATTTAAGTGGCGCATAAGTTGATTTTCCTGTTGCTGCAATCCCATAATCCATCGGTGAGGTTAAATATGTCATGCAATGTATGTGTGTTGTCTGTGCGCACTGCTTTACATCAACACAATTTATTAAACTATACTAATTAAGGTGTTCTCCATGCCACACCAAAAAATAGTAAAACATGTAGCAATATCGCAAGAGAAGAAGTGTATTGTGCTGGTTATGATAACCGACACAACAGCATGACCTCAAGTGTGATACTGCTTTTAGACAACAGTTACACAAACACCATTTATCATCAACAGATTATGTTTGCTTGTTTTTTATCAGTTATTTTACCACATATCCTTCAGTGACCGGCAGGACTAACCGCAACTGGCAGAGCTGGAGACTGATAGTTGTGTAATTAAGTGTAATTAACAGGGGTGAAAGTAGTTGTTAATTCTTAATGGTACTATGTAGCAAAAAGGTGAGGATTACGCTGATTTATTACGCTTTAGAATATCAGCTCAGTTTACTTCAGGGTTCCAGGGTTAAATCCCAAATAGTGCTAAATGAAAACATAGTGCACTATGTAGAGTGTACAGTTACTTCTTCAACACACCAGGTAGTGCCCTTGATTAGGGGTTAGAGAGGGATTCAAAAAGGTTGTTAAAAGTTAGTCAGTTTTCTAGCTTGCCTTCTGTGTAAATATAACATGGATTCAATTCAGAACAATCTAAAATCATTAGGGAAACAACATATTATTTAAAATGACAGAATTATCAAATGCGTTTTCTTGCTAAAATGCAACCCTGGTTTTGAATGTACATTTTGTCAGGTAACTGCTCTCTCCTCAATACTCTATTTCATACTGATCTACTTTAACCCATGCATGTGACCATCCATTATCAACACTCTTGGAAAGTCTCCTGTCTAATCTGTTGTATAATATAAATTATGTAATAACTGAACAAATTGGAAACATTACAATCATCACAAAGAATGTAACATTATTGATTAGAAGAATGTTTGAAAACTTTAGGATAATTTCATGAACTAGCAAGAGCAAGTAATACACTATGTACTATGTAAAATTCTTGAGCCACCCCTCACATCTTAATATTTGGCTTCCAAAGAGTGTGGAAATAAGGCTGCTGCTAAGATGGTTACATAAAAGCCTACTCACAAAAAAAGATGGAATCTTTATGAAATCTGCCAAGAAAAATCTTCATTTGTTTTGGTTTCCAACATCTTGTTTGTTAGGACATTTTGTCACATGATCGTTGCATTTGCATACTCAATATTCATTAGCGTCCCAAAGATGGGCGTGCACACAGGACCAGCCTTGTCTGCGTTCAATTATTTTAAACATACTGTATAGTGACTTTTCTCTTTTTATTTTTTCTCTTTACTTTACCATACATTCTTACACATGTACTATACATTTTAAGAACCATGGTCTGTCCCAATCTTTATTCTACATAATTTAATTAAATTTAATATGAATAAATGGGGGTTTGAGACTTTTGCGTACTCCTCTGGGGCATTGATGGCCATTGGTAGGTTTCTTGTATGCCTTGCAGATGGCCAAGGTTAATTTCCCACTCAATGCCCAAATCCCAGCCACTGGATGCAGTGCCGATCCCAAGCCTGGATAAAATAAAAGAGTTGCATCTGGAAGGATTTCGAGCATAACCTGTGCCAAGTTGTGTGCAGATCGGATAGTCGGTTGTGGCGGCCACTCGACAGGAGCATCCGAAAAGACTATCAACAACTGTATAATGAAAATAAGAAAATCTGTATATTTAGGCATGGTTTGGTGGTTGGGGTAATGCATGCGGGGAAAAAATGCCTGTGTGAATGACTTCTCACCTAACACTCGCTGTTTCCCCAAAGTACAAAAACTGATCATTCTTCACCGAAACAAACTGTTGATGCTGAATAACTGTTAAACTGATGCTGAATGTGGAAAAACAATTAGGCCTATGCAAAAAATAAATAAATAAAAATAACAAGCTGTAGAAGACCTAATATAGAGATACTGTGTATAAACATATGGGGTTCCTGTACCAAGTGTGTGTGTGTGTGTGTGTGTGTGTTTAAGAGCTTAAAAGAGCTTGATCACTCTAAGGATCAGAATCCTTGATATGTAAAATGACAAAATTTAAGTATTCAGACTCTTAAAATTAAATCCTGTTCACAGGATCTGGAGGCCAAACAGATTTCCTGATATAGGTGCATGTGGACCAACCTGTTCACCATTCACAGTTTCAGTGTTCCAATAGATAAAAGAGTAAAATGGCATTACTTATACTAAATCAAGAAAGTTTAGAAAGAGAAGGTGTGGAAACAAAACAGGGAAACTCAGCTGATCATAGATTTTCTTAACATGCAAAGATTGCAAAGCAATTGCACACATCTAAAGACTTTCTAAACAAATTACCCATGCACACATTAATACCAAGTATGCATTCATCAATGGCGGTAGTTAAACGCGGTAGTTAAACAGAAGGCTCTCGAGTCTCTCAGTTATCAGTTCCGCAATCCGTCAACATGCATTCAATGACTTTAAGATGAATGTAGACGCCTGAATGAGTTACCGGGTTTCGCTGGGTAGAGATTATACCATCATTAATATCACACAACCATAGCACCAAAAATCTTCCCAAAGACACTTCTAATAAGATACCAGCATCCCGACATCTTATTGTCTTTAATAACTAAGTAGGCTGAGCCTCTGAGCAGTAGTTCAAACATACCGTTGCGTTAAATAACCGCAAAAGAATCGAAATCCGTGAGTGTTTTTCCGTGTAAAAGCTTACCACACGCTGTCTCGAGCCTCTCCACTGGCCTGGTGTTATCTTTTTACGTACATTAATCGTTTGTTCAGTAACACACACACACACACACACCTCGAGCTCTGTATCGGAGAAAGCTGCTACCCCTGATAGCCAGAACCCCACCCTCCAGCTCGGGGGAAAGCCGAAATAAAACCGGACGTGACGCCGTGACATTGCATTGGCCATATCCGAAATCACGTTCTACTCTAGTGCAGAGAACTCTTTAAGGAGGTAGTGTGTAGCAACGTTTTGCAGCGCTCTAGGACTAGTGGTTCAATTTAAGGCACACTGTTAATAAAGCAAAGTACTGTACATTCACATATTAAGAATTAGCAGGACCTGCGTTCTGGCAATCTCATTTTGAAAAGGGACCGAAGGATTATTAAATACCCTCACTCTTTTCAAACATTTTCTTGTACTTTGCACTGGGATCGGATACCATTGCATATATTGTACATTATTACGCGCCGAAGTGTATAGACCTTACTTATTCACCCACCTATTTGAACATAGTAGTACGCATATACAGTAACTACGAACTACATTCATTATTAGAATTCCGATTCAATGTACATTTTATGCATTTTGTGGTATTTTACGTTTGTATTTTATTTTATTTTCCTTTTACGCATTATAACAAGTTATTTTTTAAAGCTTTACATTTAAAAAAAACTTATCTTTTACACTTTTGTATCTGTGTTTCGATTTAGATGATAAATCTAAATCTAAACAATGGTATAGTGCCCCCTGCTGGAGAACATAACACACAAAATGGCACAATTAAATGATCACAAATTATAACTAATGCAACTTGTATATTGGTATATTGTAATGGTGTGGATATTTTTTTTTTTATCTCTGCTACTCTATGCTTTTTACTGAATGCTATTGTTTGTCAAATATGGTCAAATTATATTTATGGAGAGAACTTAGATTTTATAGAGATCTGACCACATTGTAGGCGGCACGGTGGTGTAGTAGTTAGCACTGTCTCCTTGCACCTCCAGGGTCCGGGTTTGATTCCCGTCTCTGTGTGCAGCGAGTTGCCATGTTCTCCCCGTGCTTTGTGGGTTTCCTCCGGAAACTCTGGTTTCCTCCCACAGTCCAAAGATATGCAGGTTAGTCTAATTGGCGTTCCCAAATTGCTCGTAGTGTGTGAATTAGAATGTGAGTGTGTATGTGTGTGTCCATCCTGCGATGGATTGGCACCCTGTCCAGGGTACCAATCCTCGTGCCCTAAGTCTCCTGAGATAGGCTCCAGGTCCCCGCGATCCTGAATACAGGATAAAGCAGTATAGAAGATGAGTGAGTGACCACATTGTGCACTTTATATGCATTGTTGTTATTAGATTTAATTTAAAAAAGTTATTAAAATTATTATAAAAATTAAGATCATCTTAGGAAAGTGTCTCAATGTAAAAATAATCGGAACAAATACTAGAATTTAACTCAGAATTATTCAGTTAAACACATTTAAAATGCTGTTAACAAAGTTATGGAAAGATGAAGACAGAAAAAGGCCCTCTTAATCCACACCAAAGTGAAAATTGCAGGATTTATGTCACTTTAAGGGCAGGGCAGAAGTCGACAACCTCATTAAAAATATTTAAATGTCACATGCCTGTTTCTGGGTGTCTGTGTCTGGTTTCAGCTTTTACATTTACATTTTACATTTACATGCCAGCCTGTGTATGAAGTTTCCATATTCTCCCTGTGATTGATGGGTTTCCACCGGATAATTCTATTCCCTCCCACAGTCCAAAGACATGCGGATTAGGCTAGTTGGCGTTTATATAGACATACTGTAAGATAAACAACTGGAATCGTACATACTCGTCTGTCATGCACTTCTAAACAGCATCCTAATAACCCCTGATTAGTACGCCGGTTATTTTTCTAAAATATTGTGCGTTTAGCGCGGTTTAATTGAAATTTTTATTAAATATATAAATTATAGTTCCTTCCTTGTTTACTCCATACTCGATTTTTCAATCGTTTTTCATCTTTATTTTTGGCGATTAGAAAAAGACGGAACTTGAATATGATGAGACTGACTAATGTAAAATTGTCTTCATTGCTGAAACATGGCCCCGCCCAGCCTGCTTTACTTGTAATACACATGTAATAAGGCACAACTGGTAGGCATGGAAGCTTTCGTCTCTTTCAGGGAGTCGGAACATTTGGAGTCGACTCCTAAACGGTTACTTGTCATTTATCTTTAAAACAGACAAAAGTTTGCGTGACCAATACTTAACGCAAACAAACGGTTAAAGGGGCGCTTCCTGGTAGCGTTTGAATTAAAACCCACACCAGAATAACGGAACCGCTTACATTCACATTAACAGCAGGTGGGAAAGTGAAGATATACGGCTCTCGGTGTTTACTTAAAATAACCGGTTCAGTGAGCCGACTCTTTTGTGAACACTTTACTATAACAGGAACGGGTTTAGTGTAAACCTTAGACGGTAAGCGAATGGAAGCAAATGCTTAACTTTATGGAAAGAAACTAAGACGTCGAGTTATATAACTAATATCTAATAGCGCCTAGCAACAACGCAGTTTTCCAGTCAAAACGGTTTGCGTTAGCGCGATATCTTACTAAAGCGGAAACCGAACGCTTTGTTTTCTATCACGATGTTTACCGCCAAAACTATTTCTGTTTGTAAATGATTTGTGTTGGAATGGAGGTGTAATTAGCTATTAGCCGTGGGGAATGTTGGTGATGCAACAAAAGCTAACGGTTACAACCGGTTGGCTGTTCAAACCGCACACGCATGTGTTCCGGTTCGACATCGTATAAATTTGTTCAGATCTAAACTGATTATGGACCAGGGAACATCTAGAACTACACAGGCAAGTCACTTACTGTCTTAAAAACTCGATATCACTCAACAATCTTAGTTTTATATCCTGTGAATGTTTTCGGCACCACTGACCCCTCCCCCCAGCCGAGCTCGGAGAAGTTAGTTCGTGAGAATTTCTGAATATTTTTAATCCGTATTTGTTCGTAGTTCTTAATTTAACTGTAATCATGAATTCACATATACCTTACTGTATTACGCCTCTATTTGTTTAGTACTATTTATTTATTTGTTTGCTCGTTTGTTTCCACAACACAAAACAAGCATTTCTGTAAACAATTTCGACCCTAATTTGTAATGTCATTGTAACGTCCAGGAATAGGAAACTTATGTTTTAATAAATGTTTTTATACTCATTCACCCCTTTTCTATACCACTTATCTTGTTCAGGGTAGCTGGGGGCCTGGCGTCTATCCCTGGGGACAGATGCTTACACGAGAATTTGAAAACACCCAAATCATGAATGACTGTGATGGGAGGTTACTTAAATGCTTGGAGTGGGCATATTCCACATCAACAATACCAACACTCATTAGGGTCAATTTGTGAAAGAGTGAGGAGGAATTATTTTCACACATGAACTGACCACCATAGATTCCTGACCTTAACCCCATTTAAACTCATTGGATAGTGCTGGAGTAGACTTTATGGAGTGGTTTGACTCTCCCATCTCCAATAGAAATCTCTGCAAAAATCCATGCAATTTTGGGTGGAAATAAATGTTATGCAACACCTGAGATATAATTATTTTCTATCAGGTGAGCGTCACCTTGCTTTTTTTCTGTATGCGTCACCTTGCTTTTTTATCATTTTTGCTGATAAGACCCACTACAGTCGTGTTGTTGATTCAAGACTCAAGATTCAAAGAACTTTATTAATCCCAGAGGGAAATTTCTTATTCTTGGTTATTGTTGCTCATGATTGTTATTCAGTAGAAAGGAAACAATAATAAATAAGGAAAAAATAATAAATAAAATAAAAAGAGTCCTAAATCAGTAAGTACCAGATTGCACACTAAACTTTTTGAATGTCATATTTCACACTAAATATGACCCAAGAGCAATGGTAAATATTGCACAATTAATACAGGAATCTAATATACTGTATGAATGTAATATTGTATCACATATCGTATTGGTATGTAATATTGTCCAGTATTATTACAATATTAATACAGGTATGTAATATTGTCTTTTTGTGTTGTTGTTACTGACAGTGACTATCCACATAGTGTACATGTTACAGAGTTGTATAATTTTATGGCCATGGAAGAAAAGATCTCCTGGGGCACACTGTGGAACACTTGGTGGTAATTAGTCCCTGTCTAAATTTGCTCCTCTGGTCAGAGAAAAGACTGTATAGCGGATGAGCAGGATTGTTCAAAATGAATTGTACTTTGGACAGAATCCTTCTCTTCGCTACTACATCCACAGGGTCAAGTTCCATGCCTAGCACAGATTCGGCTTTTTTAATTCCCTTGTCCAGTCTGTTCCTATCTGACACCTTCATGTTACAGCCGCAACAGACTACAGCGTAAAAAATGACACTCGCCACAACGGTTTCATATAACATCCGTAGAATGGTGTTGCAGACGTTAAAAGACCTGACCCTTGGCAGAACATACAACCGGCTCTGTCCTTTCTTGTAGAGTGCCGTTGTGTTGAGTGACCAGTCGATTTTGTTATCAAGATGAACTTCCAGATATTTGTATTCTGAAATTAATGAACGTGACATAATTAATGCTGCACAGTTGTGAGTTGGCAGAGTGAGCAACAGAGTGAGCTCAGTGTGGAGGTACTGGAGAAGCTGCTACCACTTTGGACTGACTGAGGTCCCCCAGGCAGGAAGTCCAAGATCCAGTTGCAGAGGAAGGGTTTAAGCCCAGCAGCCTCAGCTTTCCAATCAGGTGCTGAGAACACCATGTTAAATGTTGAAATGAAATCTGTGAACACCATTTATATGGACATGTCCTTTTGGTCCAGGTGGGTGAGTGGTTGTGATGGTGTAGTCTGTTGAGCAGTTGGGGAAAATGCGTAAACTCTAGCGACTCCAGTGAAGGGGCAGCATGGTACTTTCGAAACACTTTATTGTGTTCGTGAGATGGTAGTTGTTAAGGCAGGACACTGAAAACTTCTGGGGTACAGGGACAATGGTCGTGGTCTTGAAACAAATTGGTGCAATGGAGCTGCTCAGAGATGTTGATGATGTCATTAAGAACATCTGCAAGCTGGTGAGCACATTCTGTGAGCACACTGCCAGGAATGTTGTATGGTCCAGCAACTTTCCGTGGGTTGATGCCGTTTAGAGTTTTCCCTCACATCAGCTTTGGCAAGGTGCGGTACCTGGCTATTTGTAAAAGGGCTGGACTTCGTCGACACCACATCATTTTGGATTTCAAATCAAGTGTAGACCAGTTCTGCGTATCCGACAGGTAGGCATTACTTTCACAGAGGTAATGTGCTTTAGTTTGCAATGGCCTGGATACCTTGCCACATGTGCTGTGTGTCACGGGTGTTTATTATCTGGATGTATAAATACTGGCCTGAGGCAGTGTGGCTCTCCTGTTTGTAGTGCCATCTTGACACCTCAACAACTACCAGTTTGGCTCTCCTGTTTGTAGTGCCATCTTGTCCTGCCTCAACAACTACCAGCTTACACCTCTGCAGCCATCCATGGCTTCTGTGTGCAGTATGTAGTAATGGTCTTGAAGATAGTGATGTCATTGATGCATCAACGCTGATAGACAAGTGCATGGCATTCGGTGAGTTAGCGGAGTTGCCATCCTTTCTGAACATGTGCCAGTCAGTGTGTGTAAGCCAGTCCTGCAGTGCAGAGATGGCTCCTGCTGGCCAGGATTTCACCTGCTTCAGAACCAGTAGACAAGTAGTCTCTATGAAGGTAGGGGGCAAATTATCGGGTTAAGAAGGCTGTGTTTTAAAGTCGTAGTTTTCAGTCACTGATCTGATTTGATTTTTTTTTGATCCGCAAAAAATGTTGGAAGATAAATATAATTTTGCTGTCTACTGTAGTTATTACTTATAGAACTTAACACAAACACAAAAAGCAAGGAATGTTTGCTAAGCCAATAAGCTTAAATAAAAAGAATATTCAAGATTTTTAATGTTCAGTTATTAAAGTATAATATGAAGTATGATAAAGTATGATGGTGATGTGATGTGATGTGAGCACAGGCTATTTGTTTGTTCGTTATTGTTCAAAAGAAGAAACGAGTGTCCGCCTTCTTTTAAATAGTAGTGATAAATAAATATTGGCCTACATTTTAACATTTCCAGTTGGAAAAATGTGTCGTTGTGGGTAATAAAAATTTGTCTAATTTTAGTCAATCAAGAGTCACCACTTCAGAAGAGTCAAATTATTGGCCTGCATCAAGCAAAGAAAACAACTGATTTGATCTGAAATTACTAGAATTGTGTTAAGAACTGTACAACACATTCTTAAAAACCTGGAAGGACTATGCTGATCCATCAACTTCCTTAAAGAAATGTGAAGAAAAAAAAACATAAATGGTGACCACTTAAGAGCTTATTGAAGTTGCACTATAAA
>JAOTRS010001793.1:0-11801 GCA_028565755.1 Dinotopterus cunningtoni | reverse complement strand
CCATTAGGAGCTGAGCGTCTGCCTCACTGCCAGCGGTGACGGGATTCAATTTCCACGGAGGTGAGGAGAAAGCCTAGTCCTCTGAACGAATACAATAACATATTCACCAAAAATTAATAATTTAGATAGGACGAGGCTGCAGGGAGCTGGAAAAGTCGATGCAAAGAATAAAAATACGTATTTGTGCTTTTCTCATACATATTGAAGCCGCAGAGTTTTAAGGGGAAAAATGAAAGGTTTGAGAGAAATCATGGTGCTGTGACGTTTACACCACACCTGCTAGCTCCTTTATTTTATATGAATGTGATAGTGAACATACTGTAAACAGTCTTCCTCTAAAATGTCACATGATCACCTGCTCACCAGTTTGGATAGGAGGAACCCCTGCGTTATCCATTACAGAGAAGTCACATTCATTATACACATCAGTAATCACATGGGACATTTTAAAATGTGTCTGAATTTGTTCTTAAACACATTCTCCACAAAAGATTTATGTGTGATATTTTTTAGTTCCTCTAGTGATTTAAAAAGCAACACATGGTTTTTGTTTTTGCTTTTTTTCAAATTTTTGATTGTTGATGTATGATTATTTTATTTTCTCTTGATCACATAGAACATTTACAGTGGTTTCACTTGTAATCTTTTTTTTGTAATGAACCACAGCACATTCTGTGCCTTGCTGCACATGACCTCAGTGGTTTTGGTGTTAACACCAAAAGTGGAGATTTTGACATTACATTGAGAAAAATTGATTTTGGCAGTTTTTGTGAGAAAATTTTTTTGGTGCATGTTTATTTAAAAATGCAAGGACATTAAAAGCACAAATGGCAAACAATTGTCTCCCAAATCAGTGTGAATGTGTGATTTTTGCAGGACTCTATAAATCCACTACCCACAGTTTTGTCCTTATCATATACAGTAGCAGTTATGTTTGTGGCAATGTAAACATTACATTTAATATGAATAATATGTTGGTTGAGTTTTGATTGGTTGTGGTTGTCTTTCTTTCTGTTTTTGTAGAGAGTCACTTGCAGCAACTTGGAACATTCTTTGCTCACTGAGCCTTTTTGGTTACAAAGATTGATGATGAAAAGCATTAAAAAACAACACATTTTCAGTTTACACTATCATCATCACTGTCATCATCAGCTGCTGTAGTTGTCTACAGTGCATTATCATAGAAGTCCATGACTCCTGGGGAAACTGCAACAGCAGTAATAGACTGTAAGCATCCCTTTTTCCTTGCATTTGACATTCTCCAAAACTCCATCAAACACATTTAGCCTTTCTTTTATCTAGCGGGTACTTTTGTTTTACTGATCACGTGACTGTGGACATTTTAGCGCTGGTCTTTTCTCAGACGGCTTGCTCTTTACACTTTGACTCCTTTTCCAGAGTTCAACAGTGACTATGTGTAATGCTGAATAGTGTCATTTCACAAGGTTGCTTAACATGATGCTATTATTTGTGTTTTTTGATCAGTAAACTCTATGGTCATGTTAGTGGCTGGTGAAGACAAAAAACACCTACATCCTGTATATTACACACATACTATATTCTATAGTATTATACTGTAAATATTATTCTTGTCACAGACTCAACACAATTATTACTGCTGCTTAACAACTCTCAGTAGCATTACCGCTAGAACCGTAGCACATAGGCTTTATTAGTAAATCAGTCATCTTGCTAGCTAACATTGCTGACGTCGTTGTTGACCCACACGAGCCGACCCGACTCTACCCAAAGATCGTTAAAGTTGTTTTTCTGTTTCGTGACAGAAACCTGGAGCTGTGTACCTACAGCAACTCTCGGGTTCTTTATCTGTGAGGACAAAATGTGATGCTGACTGAGAGACGACGCATAAATGTAGTGGACAACAAAATGAAAAGGGAAAACTTAAGTATGGGGAGGGTCTAAGGAGTCTCAGTTCATCAAACAAATAAAAACAAAAACAAACAAACAAATCAATCAATAAATAAATAAATAAATAAATGTTGAGTCATGGATCTGAATCCACATGCAGCACCTAACGTCTGACTTTGAGTATCAGTATGATTTTTAAACATAAATCATTGTTTCTAATTTAAATTCAGAAGTGATTCCCTTAACATGTCTGATTAATTGGCACATATTGTTTTTTCCCCTCCATTTATTTATACATTTCCATTTGTCATTCCTTCTTGTTTCATTCTAAACACATGGATCTGATTTTTTTTTGTATGTTTATTTTCTTTCTTTAATAATTGTTTCACAGAAATCTCAGTGGAAGTGGCAGTTGGGAAAATGAGCACCGAGCCTATTTTTAACTGATTGTTTCAGGTAAAAAGTGTATGTCGGCTGGAGGAGCTTCTGATGACGTGTGACAATGGAGAAACAATGGGCTGACAATCCCGCTACAAAGCACAGGCTCGCTCTTTGCTCTCTGAGGCAGAGGAGATCTGTTCAAACGGGGAAAATGGCTTGTTATTCAGACAAATCCAGCACTCTGGGTGTCTCACCACACACACACACACACACACACACTGAAGTAATGTGAGAACAGGGCAGAATACCTGAGGAGGGAACAAAAAAGGGCCTGTTGGCGTGGGAGCACAGAAGTAATTAAATCCAACAATAGAAACGGCACAGACAATACGCAGACCTTGAAACAGTTCCACATCACTAAAGAACTCAGAATTTCTGCTTTCCTCACACCACATGCACTCACTCAGGATCGAACTTTCCAACTCTGTTTGCGCCGTGAACCTCTTCTTGCAAACATTTTCAGAAGCTAATCCCTGCTAACCTCATCATCCAGCAGAACAAGGGGTCTGGAAGAGTAAAGACGAACTGAAACACATTACGCCATATATCTGTATTTCTGTACGTGTGTTGGAGTTCTAATCGAGTACTGGTACTTTTTTTTACAATTCTCACATATCTTTTCCTGGTTCACCCCCGCTGCTTATCAGTCTCTCGTTGTGAACTCTTACCTTCTTCTAATACGACTCTAGATCTGAAATCTTGTGCCTGTTTATTCCTAGTGCTTGTTATTTCTTTAAGTTCTGAATGCTTATCTTTTGCTCATTTTTGTTTCACCGGATTAAGAGCATCCTACTGCACTGTTCATGTCTCGCTGTGCAGCTTTATAGTGTTTTATGAAAATCTTCAGGTTATGACAGAGATAATCTACGATCTCTATGTAGGCCAGAACATTATCAAAACCCAGCATTTTAATAATTAAAAATCCAAACGCGGTCTACAAGAAATATCTCATGCACTATACAGTATATATATATATATGCAATAAAAAACCACTCCTAAAAATTTCATAAGAGAAGAGGAAATGATGCAGATATTTGTGTACAGTCAAAACAGAAGAATCTTGACTTTCAGACTCAGAGACATGACATCAATCTTCCCGGCATGTCCTCCTTTCAGTGATTTGATTTATTCATGTGTGTTTTGTGCTGAGGCTCGGGGGCTTTAGAGGGAAAGCAGGCCAGCGTCGTCCCTGCTTCTCCTGCATTCTCACTCAAACCCACTTTTCTATTGTTAAATATTTCTCATTATTCTCATGAACCATTCTTGGAATAATACACAATTAAAACGTGAATGTGAAATGTTTCACTGTCTTGTCGGCCACACTTGAGAATAAATCCGCTTATCTGCTTTCTTAAGGAGGCTCCTGGCGACTCCTTACAGCTAGAAATGACTCCCGTGTGTTTGTGTAACGCTTTCGACAGATATTTGGAGAGTTTAAAACACGATACAAGCGTATTATTGTAACTAGAGTAATGAGTGAAGTCCTCTCAGTCAGCTTTAATGTCTGAACACATCTGTGTGTGGAACATCGCACTCAGAGCGATGAGCAGTATTGCATGCTGTTTGCACCTGGCTGTCACAATTATGACACTAATGACGGGTGGGGGATGTCACTGAAACGAGGACGGCTCTCTGTAAAACCCTACGCTCTTTCTCTCACAATGAAATTCTGACAAACCAGAAGCTGTGTGATGTAATTACAAACACCAGCAAGGGGTGTGAGTATACAGTGTGGGTTTTAATAGTGTATTTCATTGTAGAAAACTTCCCGGGACATAACGTTCACGGTGTTATTAATCTTTTGTGTTTAACAGAGAGTGTGAGGACGGTCGATCACAGGAGCATCTGCTATGCGGTTGTTAAACTAGCGCCATGAATTTCACCTTGACTTGGTTGCGAGCGCTTGTCTCAGTGCTGGAAGAAGTGAACAACAAGCAAATCTATCTAATGCATAAACCTTAATGAGCTGCTTTAGAGTGTGAGAATGAATAATAAAATTAGGAGGAATGTATAATAAAATAATGTCTATGACAGTGTTAGCTTTGACTGTACAAACCGAATCAGGAAAGCCTTCAATCACTTGTGCTGGAGTTACAACCTACTCGTCTTTCCCCAACCCTGTAGAGAAAACTGCCTCTATATGGAGAGGGAAAGGGTATAAACATCAGTGCAGCATGTCATTGTTGGAAGCGATGAACGCTGTGTGTGAGGACCCATAGGCAGAAGAAGCTAATAAAATGAAATGTGGGTGTCACCGAAGGCTGTTTCACGCATCACTCCTTGAAATGTTCGAGAGAGCATCACATTTTCGCGATTCTTGGTCACCCGACTATGTGACATCATGTACTGTAATCATCAATGAATTAGACATAAAATATGAAGTCTGATGTACTTACAATGTCCTTAAAACGTACTTATGACTACAGTTCTGTTACAAACATTCACAACCATCACAAACTTCACAAGCTATAACCTGTGACACACTTCTGTACTAGTCATCACCAAAGTACCTATTAAAGTGCACTAACCAGAAGTAGCCTTTTTGATTTAAAACTTCTCCATCTTACAGTATTGTGTGTTTATGGTTTATTGATTAGCGCTTTTCTGAGGATTTTATTTTACTCTTTATGACTTATCATCTACTGAATCCCTGAAATTATGTAATTTAAGAAATGTTAAGACGCTGCTTTTATTTTCCCGGCTGTTTCTTCTGACACACTTGTGTACTTTCTGACAGACAGTGGGAGAGCTACAGGGAGAGAATCAGCAGAGGAAGGAAGGCATGATGACGCCTATTAGTCAAGTGTCATAGTAACGACTGTAAGGAGAGACTCTTAATTACAAAAATTTAACCAGACCATGATGAGGGTTTGTTATATATGTTTGCATTTACTCATTAAACGCTTTTTAAGATTTGAAGGTGTTATGATATGCTCTACAAAAAAATATTAATTAGAAATGCAAAAAAAATAATTATAATAATTAATCAATTAATTAATAAATTCAGAAAATATTAAACTTGGACACAAAACCTCTAGAATACTTTCCCTTTTTTTTCTTTCTTTTTTAAGAACAATCTCTATACATTTTCTAAATTATTACTTTATTATTGATTTTGTATTTTTTTAGCTTACAGTTGCTCTTCCTCGACATGACACCTGACACACTTCACATTTCTGTGTACAGTAGTTCTCTCAATTTTTTCCCTGAGTGTATTTAAAATAAAACAGCTGACTTGTTTAAAACGTTTGCCATCTCTGCCAAATTCGGACTTCAATCAATCAAAATCAAATACACACCAGTAGGAGCAGACTGTGCTGATCTCAGGAGACGACATTATCAGACAACAGCAGGTAACAGGCTAACAGGCTAGCCATGGCTAAGCTAAAGCTAAATATAAACAGCAGGAAGGTCAGTAGAGCTCGGGACTCTGAATAAACATTGTGTGTAAATGTCCTGATGAATTACTAACAGGAAGTTAATGTCCTTAAAGTAGAGACCTGTGCATCAGAGAGGGTTTTATGTGTTTCCTGTGACATCTAAAGTGTCTTTGTGCTTCTTAATCCAGATTATGTAAAACTAGAGAGGATCTAACTCATGCTCTCAAGCTTATTTTCATCTTCACCCCTGAGGGATGTCTACAAACTGGCCAATTTAAAAACAGCTTCAGCAATGGAGCGAGGATTATTCCTCTTCCTTGCTGATGAGGGTCTTAACAACAAACTCCACAGGGGACAAACATCACTGCAAAGGACGTTTAAAGGTTCCCTCCTAATTACCCTCCATCTGACTGCATGCACGGCTAAATGAGGCTCTTTGGGAGTTTTTTCTCTGCCCTATGAAAAACAGGACCTTGTCCAAATGGGCAATTTTTTTTTTTTTTTAAGATTTATTTGTAAATTTAAAGAGATATTTTTTATTAACTTTTGTAAACATTACTTTCTTTTTACAGAATGCTGTATTGGAACAGGATGAGGAGCACTATGTGTTTATATCAATGCTAAGCTCCTGGAGAACCGTCTATCTGTGTATTTTAGTGTTTTTTGCTCCAAGACTCTACAGTAGTTCAAGTCAGGAAGGGCTGCTCAATAGCTGATTAGTTTATTCATGCAGTCTGAATCAAAGCACTTTCGTGATACTTTTGCATTGTCTGCAAGATTATTTGCTTTGGTTACAGATTGATGACAGCTAAACAACTCTTTCATTTATTGGTTAGAAATATGGCAACGAAAACAATCCTCTAGTGCATGTAGGAATCAGAAAATCCCAAAAGCATGGCAAACAGAGCCAAAGTTAAAAAGATGATAAAAAAAATTATATAAAGGATTTATGCTTTTGCTAATTATTTTCTCTTGTTTGTTCATGGATCCAAACATCTGCAGGACAAATGTCACATCTGCAGCACTACAGCTTGGTTCTTTGGATCAGTTTAACAGCTCACATCTACAGAAAATAAAATGCAGCCCTGACGACCATGTTTGATTCAGTCGATACTGAAAATAACAAGAGCAGGGGGACTTATAGCTTCTCCCAACCTGAGGAACATCTCACACACTGTGCTGACTGGAGATGGACAGATCCTACAAAAATCACACTATCTGACAGTAAAAACACAATTCCCAGTTTCCGCTTATTAACATTCTAAACAAATTTACACTCATTAGAATTCCTTTCTACCACCTGGTATTTATTTATTTATTTTTTCTTTTGTCTTCCCACATTGTGTGATTAGACACCAATTTTGCACTTTGAAAATGGCTCTTCTTTTTTTCTCAAAGAATACATTTTCTCATTTAGAGGAATTCTGTGGCCGAATTGTTATTTTCATTATGTCTGGAGTCGTGTTCTCTGAGCCGTTGTTGTGTCTGTGAATGTCTGCTTGTGTAACCAGGTCATTTGATTGCATCCTACAGAGAATACTAATCCTGAGCCGTACACAGGACCTGTAAGTGCGCCGATTCATCTCGTGTGAAATAAGGTATGCACGGCTTGACCGGCTTCATTTCAAGCCCCATTGAAACTCAATCTGTATTTCTTCGTTTTTCAATCAAACAGGAAAAACTGAATATTAGCTTTTGTCACTTTTAATCAAACACCAGGGATTTTTTTTTTTTAAGAAGCGCTGTCACAAACAGTTTGGTGTGACGAAATGCTTGGGAAACATGTCAGTCACCATGTAATGATGTACATGGCTTACTCCCTACTCCTTCCTTCATATTCCTTCTTCATTCCACAGCAGTGTATCAAACATGGCCTTGATATGTCACTCTGAATTTGTCACATGACTGTTAAAATAAAGACCTCGTGCTGGATTAAGAGTGGAGGATGTCAGGAATTTGAGTGTATGAATTTTGACCACAGATTTTCTAGCACTGAGTGTTTCATCAGAGTTTAAAAGAAGATGAAAATAATAACTGTATTGCTCATTCCTTTATCTCATCCACTAACTGTATTTTGTCATGCATAAGTGCACCTCAGCACTGATTCTCACTCACCTCTGAAACTCCCCTGAAGTGATAAATATCTTTAATCCTAGTAGATTTTCCCTTAGTTGGTGTTTTGATAATGGTTTTAGAGGGCACTGTTTAACACCTCACCCCAAAATCTGGCCTTAGAATTGAGATGTGGTGAGCGTGAAGGCCATTGCATATGATTTATATTATTGTCTTCTTCATCAAACCATGCAGTCCTGAGCATGGGGGTGGGGTCATCCTGGAAGAGACCACACCCCTCAGGGGAGAAATGTTTCATCAAGTGATAAATATGCTTGAAGAACTATTGATGCTTTAAAGTCAAAAAGCATGAGGGCAAAAATAAATAAATGCTCTCCTGGGCCATTGTTACATAGTGCAGGTTTGGGAGTCACACCAAAAGCCCTTACGCAGGGTTTCTGAGGGGGTTAGCAAAATAGGGGGTGTGAGAGTGCTTATGACACATATATGGTAAGACCTCGTTTGGAGAAAACATGGGTAAATTAATAACCATTAATAAATATATTTATAACCATTAATTGAGAAACTGAAAAAAAATTAAGAACTAACAGAGCTCCTCCATCTCCCCGAGACCAGATGGGGCTCTAAAAAATAAGGCTCTCACCCTAACTGGACAAGTCTACCCTTTCTGGGAGTTTATGTGTAATTTTATATATGTTTGTAACTTTTGACTTGGCACACACACCAATCGCACTGTGTGGCGCTCTTTCTCTCTCTGGGATGACAGCTGTCTATGTAGTTTTTGGCTGGGTCTTTGCCTCGTCTTGACACACGCTTTGTCTTTGTTTTGACCCTGATACCTTACCGGGTGCTACCCAAAGATCGCACAAAGTGTTCAGGTATCAAGAACCTTAAATAGACAGATGCAATGTGTCTGCACTGATTGTGTCTGCACTGATTGTGTCTGTGGCGGCATCTACAGTAGGTGACCGCGACTACGACTGTTCAGAATTTTGCGGCATAGCCGCCTGCTGATCTGGCCATTCTAAACAGTGCAGAGTGTTCTCTCGCAGTTCTACCCCTTGTTACAGCCATATTAAGCACCTCTAATATTAGCTTGAAAAATCAAGCACTTCATATTAACAAACTAACTGCAAACCAGCAACACACAGGATGTGTGATGAGAGGAGGATGGTGAGGATGATGAGAATTGTAAAGATTTTAGGCAGGAAAGGATGATCGGGATGATAAGAACATGAGGATTATGAGGATGTTGAGGATCATAGAGACAATGATGGTGAGGATGGTGAAGATTGTGTGGATGTTGCAGTGGAGAAATCATACTGAAGATTTCCACAGCTTTTCTATCAGACAAATCTCACAACAGCAGCAAGACTGAAACTAATCTTATATAGAGAAAATCTAGAGGACTTCTAGAGAACTCGTAATAGAAAAGCAGGCAGAAAGGAAAGAACCAATCTTTCTGCGTTTGCATGTGGACCTGAGCTGAGATGGACAGTGGCCTAAAACATACAGTACTAACCTTTTTTTGGGGGGACGTGAAATGCCTAAGCTCAGTGTTATGGTGCAATTTAATGGTCTATCATCAATATCTCTTTTCACTATTAATGGAAGCCCTTATAATCTTTGCCTCATAAAACAGAAGATAGGGAAGATGGTAATAAGCAGTTGGTGAGAAGGATGGCATCTGAGGAGTTCCTAAACACAAAACACAACCATCAGTGTTAAAATGCAACACCATAAAAACATAAAAATGTCCAGAAGTTGAATTTTTCATTTGAGGTCATAGACTTGAAGTGATGATTCAGTTTCTCACTACGGTGTTGTTTAAGCTGATGATCCTGATGGTGTATGAGCTAAGATGCTCATTAGCAGTAAGACAGTTTTAAATATTTAACAGCAAAGGTTTAAAGGCTTCTTTACAAATGGTCAATTCAGCATCCAATAAAGAAGTGTATCTGTTACCATAAACCCCCAACAGTGTGGTTTGAGATTCAAAAAATGCTAAAGACCCAAGAACGTAAATATAAATGGAAGGTACTGCACCTACCAAAGAAATAACATGATATCAAAATCTTCAGAAATTTTTTCCTTCATCGTAAGTAAGAGCTTTGTCATGTTTGTGGTGAGCCCAGAGCCTTTTCCCAGAAAGGCTAGGTGTGATGTACAGTAGGAATAAATGGGATGCCAGTCCATCATAGGGCATCACACACATGAAAATTATACTTAGGCGCGGTTGAGAATCACTAGTCCAACTACAGTACATGTTGAAAGAAATTGGAGAACCTAGAGAAAACCCTGACAGCTAGAGGGAGAAGATGAAAACTCCCACATGAAGAGTAGAGCCGCGAGACGGCAGCACAGCCCAATGAACCACTACTACCTGTCTTTTTTCTGTGTTTTGCTGCACAATCTTTGGTTCTCTAAGTCAGTTTTTCTCCTGTTTAACTATTCCGACTTGTTCCTGCATTATCATGTTTGATTATTGATCTGCCTTCTTCTGTCTTCATGTTCTTGGATCTGTGTTTAGAACTTGACTATGAGCTTATGCCTGTAACACATTCCTCCTTCCATCTTTTATCTGTGGCCTGCTTTATAGATTTTCTCCCACTAGTTCTAATGGTTACATGAAGGTTAATGACTTGGACATCCAAAGGTGTGTGGAAGACGAGTTAACCCCGGCTCAGGGCAGGACGGGGAATCAGAGATGAAGCATATGGACAGATATTGAGTATTGACTCCATGAGACGTGTCTTGGGAGATAAGGTTTACACTGCAGTGTGTGCTGAGGCTATTAATAGACCAGTCAAAGCTATTGTGTAACTACAACATACTTAACGGCGCAATAAGATAAAGACACCAGAAGGCTTTGCAGGTTCAAGCAGTGTTTAAAACTGTAGAGTTATGATCATGAACCATAAAAAGAGTCATTCGTTTAGTGGATTCTGTCATGGATGAATTGAGCTCTAACACCTGCTTGTGTTTAATGCATTCAGGAACCAGTGCTGCTGTCAGACAGCTCGATGTACCCTGTAAATATTCATGCTGAAAGTTCTAAGTGAGAGTTTTAAATTGTCTCTTGAAATAAAAAAAATAATAAACGCAATTTTTTTTTTTATCTGCATTCTATTCCTGATCATTTTTACAGGCTTAATAATGCATGTACTACACGATCTCCCAGAGTTAACAGTGCATGTCAATGCAGAAACCAAGCCATGAAGTCCAAGGAATTGTCTGTAGACCTCCAAGACAGGTTTGTTTCAAGGCACAGATCTGGGGAAGGGTACAAAAAAATTTCTGCAGTGGTCACCACCATCCGTATGATGAAAGAAGTTAGGAACCAACAGGACTCTTTCTAGAGCGGGCCGCCTGGCCAAAGTGAGCGATCAGGGGAGAAGGGCGTTAGTCAGGGAGGTGTCCAAGAACCCGATGGTCAGTCTGAAAGAACTCCAGTGTTTCTCTGTGGAAAGAGAAGAACCTTCCAGAAGAACAACCATCTTGTAGCATCATACTCAAAAAAGACTTGTGGCTGTAATTTGGGCCAAAGTTTCTTCATCAAAAAAAACAATTGTCTTTCATGGTCTGAGAGTTCTTCAGGTGGTTTTTGGCAAGCTCCAGATGGGCTGTCATGTGACTTTTACATGTGAGCGGTGGCTTCTGTCTGGTCACTATACCATACAGGACTGATTGATCGTGACCAATGAGATGGTTGTTCTTCTGGAAGGTTTTAAACCACCTTTAAACACTGGAAACTTTCCCTGTGAAAATGTTTGTGTAAATCGCTTGGGAAGGTAAGCCATAGCACTCAGATAAAACAGTAAACATGAACTGACGGTTTATCCCTCTAAACAAATGACCAACGGTGCCTGGTTTATAATTAAGACTGTATTTAAGGGATATTAATGCATCAAGCAGAAATCGGGAGTGAACATGAACTCTTGTCTGTGTCACCCTGGCCTGAATTTCACCGTGTCTGTCTCGGGATTTACCTGGAAGCAGGTTCATACTGCTATGAGGAATGGATGTTCATGTACAGCA
>JAOTRS010001779.1:0-11802 GCA_028565755.1 Dinotopterus cunningtoni | reverse complement strand
ACCCTGACCATGCTGACTGGTGATGTTGATACTAAACCTGATACACACACATACACACACACACACACACACACACAGTCTTTAGACTGGATTCAATAACACATATAAAAAGAAACAACTCATTAGGAATCTGCAATGAGAAGGAATCTATACAAATACACACTATGCCGTTTATTTTTACTTTCTGTCCGAAAGTGTCCGCGGTACACCCTGCTGCAGGTACGAACACAAACCTAACCTTTCCCCTCGCCATGTTATCACAGCCACCCTGCATTATTCCAGCTGACTTCTGGTTAAAAGATGTTCTATGACATCCTCGTGCAGAAGAATAATGTTGTCTCTGTAACACTGGCACAGATGGTCCTGAGCGTTAATGAGATAATATTCATATCTGAACAGATAACGAGTACAGAAGTCCTGCATCATTCTCAGTGATATGAGTCAGGGAGAGCAGAAGGCTTGTACACACACCCTCATAAAGCTGGCTAAAACACTGCTGGAGAAGCTCTCCGCCCTCAAGCCCGGGTATTTGCCACAGAGGCCCAGCAAGCACGAGTCTCCACCTGTCCAGAAATGCTTTTTACACTGCATTAGAGCTAGCAGGGTGCCTTCAGGAACACGTGTCTGCTGTTCCACTATCCCTCCAAAGCTGGCTCAGCAGAGGATACACCACACAGCATGCAGCATGCCGATGTCACAGCTACCCAAACCAAGGTGTGATCTCTCCTCCAGAACACAATCTGCAAAAAAAATGCCAAGGCCTTTTATCTAAAAATGTGTTTGGGTTTGATAACAGCAGAGCGGTGACTGCTGGACATCCAGTATCACTTACAGCTTCACTGAAGCACTGACTCCGCCCTCAAGGTGAAAATAGAGAAAATACACAGGCTAGGACACTCGCTCACTTACTCATCTTTTATACCGCTTTATCCTGTATTTAGGGTCGCGGGGGGCCTGGAGCCTATCCCAGGAGGCTTAGGGCACGAGGCGGGGTACACCCTGGACAGGGTGCCAATCCATCGCAGGGCAAACACACACACATACACTCACTTACACACTACGGGCAATTTGGGAACACCAATTAGCCTAATCTGCATGTCTTTGGACTGTGAGAGGAAACCAGAGTACCCAGAGGAAACCCACCAAGCACAGGGAGAACATGCAAACTCCATGCACACAGAGACGGGAATTGAGACAGGCTAGGTCATTCAAAAAAAAAAAAAGAAACAGAAACACCAGGAGGTACTAATGTGTGACCATGGACCAAAAGAGGCAGCTAGTCATCGAACGAATAAAATTCAATGATTTGTCACACGTACCTTACAGCATAGTAAAATGTTTTGGGGTTCTTTTTGCTTCCGCATATCCCAGTCAGGATGCTGGTGTCAGTGCACAGGATGAGCCAGAATACAGCGCTCCCTGGAGTATTCAGGGTAAAGGGTCTTGCTAAAAGGCTTAACAGTGTTAGCTTGGCGGGGCTGGGGCTCAAATCCCAAACCTTCCAATCAGTAACCCAGAGCCTTAACTGTCTGAGCCAGCACTGCCCCCCGGTTACCCACGTGATGGTTACAGTACATGCACAACCTTTCTGTTTGTGTGTTTGTAACATGCCTTTCCCCGATGGTGCTGAACTCCCTGCAGTGGTCCAACTTGACATTTAGAGATGTGCGTGATCGAGGACATGAGGGTGTAACAGCGAGCATTTGGGCCAGTTATTAAGAATCAGGAGCGGCTCATATGAATAGTCTCGAGGGTCTAAGTGTTCCCCTCTTTAAGTGACCTGAGCAGAACATTTTATTTTTGTTTAATGGAGGAGTTACAGGGTGTGTGTGTGTGTGTGTGTGTGTGTGTGTGTGTGTGTGTGTGTGTGTGTGTGTGTGGAGTTTGCATCTTCTCCTCTGGGTACTCCCATTTCCTCCACCAGGCCAAAGACATGTAGGAAAGGATACTGTAACTAGTGTGTCCAAATTGCCCATAGAGTGAGAGTGTGTGCATGCCTGTGCCCTGCAATGGACCGGAACCCCAACCAGGATGTTACCCACCTGGCCACCAAAAAGAGTAAAACAAGAAGACTTTAGAACAAACTGTCCTGTCTCATATTGAACCTGTTGAAGTCGACGGGGACTGCAGTGTTTTATATATATATAATAATTATTTTGTTTTTTTTATCGCCTGGTACCAGTTGTACATCTTCACTAACAGTGTCGTGTTTGTGTATGTGTGTGTATATCTCTTGGGGGTCTGGGGTTTCATTTGTTAAATTGGAGTTATGCATCATGGGAGGATAGTGTGAGAAACACTGTTGTCTTTATATAACTATGCAGTAGACCTGTACACCTGTACACCTGCTCACTTATGTGGTGCAACAGCACACTACACAACCCCATCCAGATACACATCAGGACATTTCCACAGGATGGAGTGTACATGATGGCTGAGACTGACCGTTACTTACGGAGGTTACGAGCTGCACTGAAAACTTCAGCAGCCTCACTCATGATGAACATCTGAAATGCATCTCAGAAGACCTTGAGCTGGATCAGGAACAGCAGCTGAAGTCTGCACTAAATCCGAGGCTCCAGTGGGCACGGACTCGCAGAGACACCTCATCACCTGAGCTAATGGATCTTGATTTGTCATCGAGGTACAGATGGTAGGGTCAGAATTTGGCATCGCCAGCATGACTCTGTGGACCCTGCCTGTGTCGTGTCATCGGTTAGGGCTTCTGCTGGTGTAATGGTGTGGTGAATGTTTTCCTGGCTCATGCCAGATCCCTTAATACCAGTCTGAATGCCAGGTGCCAGCATTTACCTAGGAATATTTTTACAGGCACGGTGGCAAGGCAATGGGGTGATGGAGGTTTTGGTTATTTGTTGCCTGCACAAGACTTTTGGATGGTCATTTCCTGGAGTGCACTACAGAGTCGTGCTGATTTCGAGAGACCACACCCATTATTTAGTGAGAAAGTGAGTGAGGAGTGTAAGGTCATGTTTATACCGAAAGAAGTAACTTTAAATATCAAATTCAAACTTTATTGCAGTGAGCCAAAGCCTGAGGTTAGCATTAGCTCCAAGATAGCAAGTTAGCTTAGAGAGGTAAAAACACTACATTCATTAGTTATACACAGACTGTAGAGTACAGTGGTCACACCCTGCACTGCTCGCTACTGATGAGAGAGAAGTAATCAGAGTGGCATCGTATCAAGACTGAACACACACGCAGCTGTAGTCTATCACAACAAAAAAGGAAGTTATTTCGTATTACTGTGTATTTACATTACTTAAAATTGTCCTGTGGTGTTGGCATCGCCGGGGTCTCATTGGCATGGTGGTGTGCCATGCCTGCACTGTTGGGGGAGCTCTAATTTTAATTTAAGTTAAATTTATTTGTACAACACTTTTATCAGCAGACATTGTCACAAAGCAGATTAACAGGAATATAAATTATGAATTCATTATAAAACTGTCTGTATAAAACTCACTGTCTGGATCTAAATCTGCAGAAGCACCTTCGGGATGTTCGAGCAGCAGATCCGCAGAACGGATGTCTAGCTGAATCCTGAAGACACTGAGAGCCACGGTGGTGCTAATGTGGTGTTCCTAACAAAGTTCCTAACTTCATTTTTCTGTATGTTGTCTTTCACATGCATGATGGTGTTATAAACAAAACTGCACGCAGACATCTTACGATATGATGTCATCCTTGCATTCACTATATGTTCAAAAGTATATGGACACCTGACCCTTACCCACGTACTGCTGTGCACGTACACACACACACACACACATACACACTTGTATGGAGCGTACTTGAATGATGTAGCATTAATAAATACACCCTGGTTTAAACACACATACATGAACACTAACAGTGTAACTCTGATCTAACTGATTTCAGAGGTGTTGAATTACACCTCTGTGTGTGTGTGTGTGTGTGTGGTTGTGTGTGTGTGTGTAAGAGAGAGAGAGAGAGAGAGAGAGAGAGAGAGAGACCGTGTCAGTTACAGACTTAACACAACATCCACTCATCTGTTGACTGCACCACTTATATCCTGTGGTGGACCATGGATGGGGTACCAACCCATTGCTGGGAACACACACACACACACACACACACCTACACAAACCTACACCACCGGTAATTTGGAAACATTAATCAGCGACATTCAATCAGGATTGTGGGAGGAAACCGGAGCACACTGAGGAAACCCAACATGCACAGAGAGAACATGCAAACTCCACACACACACACACACTCACACACACACACAGAGTGGAGGCGAGATTCAAACCAGCCACCCCTCGATCGGCCTGTTTACACCCTGAGCCTCTGCGCTGCCTACAGACTGCGTCACATGACAAGCAGATATTTTTACAAAGTGACTTTTTTTCCACAAGACAACATTTTTTCGATCCAGTCACCTCCCAGTACAACATTTCACATCAATGATGTAATTTTGTCGTGGAGTGAAAAGCAGCATTTCTCGCCTCCAGGTCGATGCCTCTGGCCAAGCACAGTCCAGCGTGTTGGAACTTTATTTGAAAAACAATCAACGGGCGACTCGGCTAACCCAGTTATTTACGACTAAAAACGACAAACCTTAGAAAGCGAGCGAGTCTGAGAACAGAGTGTGTGAGACAGAGAGCTGAAGAGCTTGGTCATGCCAGCGGTGTGTGTTTATACCGTACTCGGTTTGTTTTTAATTCCTGCAGTGTGTACACTCAGTGTGTATCTGCACAGCTGTGTCGGTGTGTTGTGTGTGAGCTGTCAGTGTGAGTGTACACACCCGAGCAATGTAAAACATAACGCTACAGTTTATTACCATGAGCTCGGACGACACGGGTCCTGTTCGTGTATGTGTGTGTGCGTGTGTGTGGACCATAAACACCCCCTGACCCATCTCTGGGCCGCGGCTGGTGTTAGCTCTGTGTAACGAGTGATACAGAATGTTCATTGCCGCGCGGTTGTGAAGTTGTGATGTAGTCACGGCTCTGTGTTAGCGACGGCTCGGCACTGGGTTATGACTCACGTCCCTGCTGCTAGTAACATCATACACTACACAATCTACTGACATAAAGTATATATGATGGACACACGTTTATAAGGCTTGACTATGAGTCCTTATGGTTTTAAAATGATTATTCTGCATTGTTTACTGCCAATAAAGATCATTTTTGTTTGTCTTTTTACATAATCACAGGTTTGTTCATTTTAAGTGTTCCAGTACAGTGTTTCATGGAGAAATTCCACATTCTACAGAAAAAAAAAAAAAAAAAGATTTGAACTTTAATTCATGTTCCACTTTTAGGCAATTTATTTGACTCAGGATTATAAATAACTGTAATGTAAGAATTACATTTGGAACTAAAGCAGGTTTTTCTCGAGACGGTTGGGGACAGCGTGCGCTTACATCACCAGGTTTAATATCAGGAAGATTTTCATCAGGAAGTCATCTTGTCTTATGTGCAGGTCAGTTCTAAATCTAAGATTGAAACTAAATAATCTGATAATGAAATAAAATCCAAATCATTTATTTAAAAAAGTCTCATATTTGATATACTGTATTGCAATCTTATAATAATAAATATTAGATATACCAGATATATTCTGATATAAAATATCGGTGTTGGTGATTTTCTATGCAAAAAAAATGCTGCTGTTAAGATGCAGATTGCTTAGAGAATTATTTATCGTTTTTTATAAAAAAATATATATTTTATGCATTTTTTTTGCAATAGAGCTGTACTATCTGCACCATAGGTCTCATATTCTAATTACTGAAATCTTATAATAAAAAAAAAACTGATAAAAAGGGGAAAGGCACATTGTTAAAGTGAAGAATGCCTAAAGAATTATTTTCACCAAGCTAAATAAAAAAATTAAAAAATGTATTAATACATAAATAAATACATAAATTGATTAATTAAATAATCTTTTTCATTGAATTTTCTGTCTTATACCTCTTCTATCTGCACCACCAGTGTGTGTGTGTGTGTGTGTGTGCAGGGCAGGTAACAGTTCAGCACTGACCTCAATCCCAGCTCCACAGCTCCATCCCTGAGCTCACAGCACACTCTCACAGATTCCACAGGTCCATCAGCTCGGGTAGTAACCTGACCTAAATACTACTGCTTCTGTGATCAGGCTGTGATCTCTCTCACTCTCACTCTCTCACTCTCAATCTCTCACTCTCTCCCCCCCCCCCCCCCCCCCCCTCCCCCCCCCCCCCCCCCCCCCCCCCCCCCCCCCCCCTTCTCTCTTTCTCTGTCGCAGTTCTGGAGAGATGTACAGTGATGGCTCTATAATTAGCGCGCGCCGCATATGAGCCCCTAATATGGAGCTGAGACAGAACCCTGTCCCCTCCCTGACACACACACACACACACACACATACAGAGTGTGTATAGGGGATAAAGAGCGTTACCTTGGTGGTTCTCCTCAGGTGTTTGCATGTTTCCTCTCACTGCACACACACACAGCGCGGCTCGCGCGTCGGCCAGATCAAAGGAGCTTTAAAGGCTGAGAGATCAAACGCGGGGCGGCAGAGAAACACAAACATCCCCGGATCGGAGAGACAATGGAACCGAATGAAGCAGGAGGACGGAGCTGGAGCCCTGTGTGGGTGTGGAGTGAATATTACCTTATCCCCATTCTCAGGTTAAAACGCGGGAATAAACACTCCAGTGAGAGCAGGCAGAGCATCCTCAGAACATCCGGGCCCTGGAGCAGAGACAGCGCGGCACACTGGCCCAGGGATCAGCGCAATATCCTCCTGTCCCTCTCTAATGTCTGCACACCTGGCCGCTGCATACAATATATACTGTATAATATAATAAAGAACAATATAAATATATAATATATAACAGCGACCGCCAAAGAACGGTTTAAAAAAAAACCTAATGCATCCTGATCCAGGCCGGAGATGAGACGCGGAACGGGGTTTTATTAATAATAATAATAATAATAATAATAATGAGGATAAACCCGGTGCGCTGCGATCGAGTCCCACCGGCGCAGACACCGAGCACGCGCGCAAAAGATCAATGCGATCGAAGCAACAACAACAACAACAAAAAAGAATCAGGATCTGAGGTTCGTCCTTGCGTTCTGTTCCGAGGAAGAGAGGATGATGAAGAAGAGGATGATGATGAGGAGGAGGAAGAAGAGCGGACTGCAGCCGCCGCTGGCCCTGTCGCCTGCCTGCCTCAGCGCACTGATGCCTGTCTGAGCCCGAGCTCCCTCCTTCTCCTCCTCCTCACACACACACACACACACACACACACACTCCTCCTCTGCAGACTGCTCTGACTGCTTCCAGATGTTCCTCTGCTGCACAGCTCAGTAAATACTCCACGATTTTCCAGACATGCCACCTCGAGGGGGGGGTGGGAAAAAAGAAAAAAAAATTATAAATAATATTATTATTATTATAGATTCATGATTTTTTGATTGTTTGTTTGCTTGTTTTTTGCTTTTTTTTGGAAAGACTATTAGTCCTCTCTTATGCTTAAGCAGATGAACTGGTTGCTGAGGCAGCAGGGGCCCCGGCCTGGTCATGGGAAAGTGGAAGAAAGGATAATAATAGACGAAGGGAGGATCTGCCAAAAGTCCAGAATAAATAAAAGACACATATGAGTGAATAAAATTAAATACTTTATTTTAAAAACAGCAACATTTTGTATGGTTTTGATCTTTAAACATTCCTTGGTTTAATTTGTCAATTCAAGTCAAGTAGGTTTTTACTGTCATTTCACCCACATACAGTTCAGTACACAGTGAACCGAAACAACATTCCTCCAGGACCAAAGTGCTACGTACTGTAACATCAATGAACAAGACCATCTATACAAAAAGACAAAAAAGACAATATAAAGTGCAAATGTGCAAACAAGAGCAACAACAAGACACAATTTAATACCTCGTACACTTTCACACTCTTATACAGTACTGGTGGTGGATCCAGAGGATATACTGGGAACACTGGGTGTGAGGTCGAGGGCTGATGTTTAACAGGACACCAGTTGATCACATGGCACCACGCATGTACATTTCCACACACACACACACACACACACTCTCTCTCTCTCTCTCTCTCTCTCTCTTTCTCTCTCTCTCTCACACACACACACACACACACACACACACACACACAAGCACTCTGTCTACTGACATGTCTTTGAAAACCAGAGAAAATGGAGGAAACTTAGGGTAAGTGTAGGGAAGCCTACACTGACACACAGGAAACATGAACAAAGGCAGCCCTGGTGTAGTGAGGCACTGAATGCTTTTATATTATACTGCATTACATTACATTACATTATATTACATTACATTATATCTCCAGTATTCCCCCCAGAGGAATACTTCTACTTTTTATGTATTTCAACAGTATGTTGTTGTTTTGATGTCCTTAAATTAAGATCAAAATCTATAGGTATTACCCACCTTTCTTTATCAATCTAAATCAGGACTAATTAAATTTTTCTTATAAGACACTTAAAAAATAATACATGTTAAAAGACTGTCCAGTTGTACGTCTGTCGCCAACTTTGGGAGGTCTTGCTGCTACAACACAGATCAGTCCTGCTGTCAAACATACCAAGGAACTGCCTGTACAGCATTAAAATGACATTGTTAGGATGGGAAAAGATGTAAAATGATATTAAAACATCAGCAAAGCTTTGAACCTTCCCAGGAGCACTGTGGAATTCATTATCTCCAACACGGAAGGGGAACTGTCAAAGAACTGGCCAGATATAACACTGGAGCAGTTACAGAGCTCACTGACTGAAATACGAGAACCTGTGCATATACCAGCTATATCTCTGGCTCTTCACAGATCCAGTCTGGATGGCAGTGAAGCTAAAGGTAAGGCACGCGAGGATCACCCATGCCCATGAGGACCTAAGGCCAGCCTGTTTGGTCCGATCCCACAGAAAAGCTATTGCAGCATAGACTTCTAAAAAGTCAATGCTGGCCATTAGCCCTGACCTCAAACCGATCAGGCCCATGGTCGATCCACAGAAGCCTCATTCAGCAACCCACAGAGGTCTTGTGAAGTGACATACCAAGGGTCCAGAGTTGCCCCAAACCTACAAAATACAGAGCAGAATTGATTGCATTGTATGGTTACAGGTGATATCAGTAGATCAGTATCTACATACCCCAAGCACATTAGAGAGGTCAGGCACTGATTTCCAGCCAGAGGTCACTTAGTTGGTGTTCCAGTTCATCCCAATTGTGTTCAGTGGCGTTAAGTTCAGTCAGGGCAGGACATTCGATTTCTCTCACTAAAACTTTAATACACCATGTCTTCATGGAGCTGGCTTTGTGGATTTCACAGAGGCATCATCATGCAAGATTAGGCTCTGGGCCTCTGAGTTCCCCTAAAAGGGAACTATAGCACAGTACAGCACACAAAGACACTCTATAGAGTGCTGAACGGTATCACTGTGGTAACAGTATGGGGAAGGTCCACATTTTAGTGTGACGGTTTGGTGTCCAAATACCTTTGGTCATACAGTATAGAGTATTTTGACTTCTATGTTTTCGGTCACCTCTGTGTCTAACTTGAAGAACAATACCTTCAGAGGCTTGCAGGGCCGCAGGACTGGTTAAGCATTGGAATTATTAAGGCCTAAAATGGAGTAAGGACTAAGATGATAATTCATTTATGAGTCTTTACAAAAACCTACTACTGGATCATGTGACTCATGCCATGGCAGTGCAGTAGGGAGCTCTGATGCCTCACAGCTCCAGGGTCCAGAGTCTGTGCAACGTTCTTCTCCCTGTGTTTGCGTGGGCTTTCTCTCTGATTACCTCTCACCATCTAAAAGCATGCATGCAGGCAGATTGATTATAGTAAATTCTCGATAGGTGTGAATGAGTGTGTGTATGGTGCCTTGTAAACGCTTGGTGTGCGGTGAATTTCCCCATTTTGTGCTGAGTGGATTAACTGCCATTATAAGCAGCATAAAGGGATTACTGAAAAAAGAACGCTGTACAACATTTTACACACTTTTACAAAAATTGTTTTTACAAAGGTCATAATATCGCTGATGTACTCCAGCCTCTGGAAAAACTCTTACTTTACCATTTCCTCTCTGCCATTCACAGGTGTGTGGCGCTGAATAATCTTAGTGCTGTTCAATTCAGACGGCTCATGAACTTTACAGTAATCATCCTGGAGCCCACTGGTTCCCATTTAAGCAGGACTTTTTGCGATCCTCTGCCAGCACGAGACATGAAATTAGTTCCAGCTCTTCTGATGATGGTCTTTGGTCTTCAGTATAACTACATCCTGTTTCTGCAGTAGCTTGTATGCTTTCATTTCACTGCCAGTGATGTAAAAATTTGCTTGCTGTGTACATGGTCCTGATTTTCCATGTTTTTATTTTTGTGGCTGACTCAATTGTCAAAAGCTGCCAGTGTGTAACTTCCCTTTGAGTTTCATCACTCTACTATTCTTTTGATGTTTTAACGTCGTCCTGAACAGTAAAAAGGTCCAAGATATTTTGTGAAGTCACCTGGGATGCTACTTTGCTCCATTTGGAGGCACAGGCTGGTGGGGTTTTAGCCCTCTTACACCTACGCTGGTGTAGCAAGGTCATCATTCGCCAGGGTTGTGAGTTTACTACTAAAGCTGGCTCCTAGCTATACCTTGCTTGTTTAGACTGATGAATTCCTTTTGCCTGGTAGTTTAACTCATACCTAGGGCCTGATTGATAGGTCTCTGTTTAGTCTGGGTTGGTTGATGTGTGTTGTCACAAAGAGACACAGCTGGGGTCTTACGAATACAAAGTATTTAATACATTGTTGCAGCCTTAATACAAAGGCTGTGTAGCATCTGGGAGAACTTACACATTCAACCTCCTTTATATCCTGAACAGACAGACAGTGGTAGCAGCCGGACACAAAAAGGTGAAAATACTCTACACTACACCACCGCACTGGGCGCATCACAACACCACAAGTACACTTAATGTACATGCACACTTCAAATGACCATAGCTGCAGGCAAATCTCTGTAAAATATTCCATGCCGGAGAAGCAATCACATTGTTGGAGAAAAGTGAAGTGACATATGCAGGGGGTATTTTTCTTTTGTGACACCAGGCCGATGTGTCATGTCACAGGCTGTGTTTTAAGAATGAAAAATTGTATGCTTTGTTAGGCTTTTTTTGTTTTATATAACAAAAAGACTTACAGCTGAGAGCAGGAGCGATGTTGGAAAACGTCTTGCTTGTAGAAATGTTCAAACAGTGAAGGGAGACATTTATGCACTTTTTGGGACAGTGTTGTTCCCACATACCACACACACTTGTGTTCACAATGTGCTCGACTAGAACTACAATTATGGGAAAAAGAAAGCAGACTGGCCTTAAAATATATATTTTTATTATGGTTATTGTTTATTAGGACCTAAATAACACTGGTCTCACCAGCTCCTATAACCAAATAAAACATACAAAAAAATCACTTCAATTCAACCTAATTTTATTTGTGCAGTGCTCTCAACAATAAAGAAGATTTACTGATACAGTATATAAATTTTAAATGTATATGTTTGTCCCTAATGAGCAAGCCAGGAAAAATAATTCTTGAGATGAAACAGAATTAAAAGGGAATCCATCCTGTTCTGTGTTACACCAGATAGTCTGATTATGGAAATTCCTTTCCCTATATAGTCAAACAGTCAAACTGCTTAATCAGGAACATATGAGAGAGTGTTAACAAAGTCAATTTTTTTTAATTTGTCATATGTTGATGAAGTACAAACCTGTTTGTAGAAATCGCAGTTATA
>JAOTRS010001706.1:0-11807 GCA_028565755.1 Dinotopterus cunningtoni | reverse complement strand
TTAAAAAGATGAGAGAGGCCTGTAATTTTCATCATAGGTATACCTCAACTATGAGAGACAAAATATGAAAAAAAAAATCCAGAAAATCACACTGTAGGATTTTTAAAGAATTTATTAGCAAATTATGGTGGAAAATAAGTATTTGGTCAATAACAAAATTTAATTTCAATACTTTATTATATACCCTTTGTTGGCAATGACGTCAAACGTCAGAGGAGGTAGAGACATATGACATTCGATATCGAAGCAAACGTCTGTCCAACAAAAGATGGCCGGGCAGTGTATTTTTAGGTTTGTTCTGAAATAATATCTGAACCTATGAGATTAGTCCTCAGTTATGTGCTCCCTGTTTATCTTGCTTGTTTACCCAGTGTGCAGGGTTTGGGGGCAGCGTGGGATATATGAGGCATTTATCAGGTTATAAGGCTTTGTTTTTCCTTCTCAATGGTTCTTACAGCATTAACAGTATTAAGGAATGTTTAATTAAATATGCATACATATGACATGTTCAGTAATATCTCATTAAAGGTTTAAAAAATTGTGTTGAAACGGCTACATCTACATCTAGGCATTTGGTGGACGCCCTTATCCAGAGGAACTTAAATTTTTATTTCATTATACATCTGAGCAATTGAGAGTTAAGGACCTTGCTCAAGGGCCCAACAGTGGCAACTTGGTTGTTGTGGGGCTTAAACCTGGGACCTTCTAAACCATAGTCCAATGCCTTAAGTACTGATCTACCCCTGACCACAAAACAAATTGTAGAAAAATGTAAAATTAACCATGGTCATAAAGTAGCACGAGCCAGAAGAGGTCGTTGTCAGAACTCCGTTGACATGAGAACGATGCAGTGACATCCCATGGACAACTCATTCAGAACTCCATCCAATCTATCTGTTCTGCAGCATGCATGTAGAACCTCAATGAAGTCATTAAGAAGTGTTAGTGATGTCGTTAACTGGACAACGTTATTCTTACTGTGTCCTTATTAAGTAAGAATTGTTTATGTACTCACTCACTCATCGTCTATACCGCTTTATTCTGTATTTAGGGTCGCGGGAGCCCTAGAGTCTATCCCAGGAGGCTTAGGGCACGAAGCGGGGTACACCCTGCAAACCCTGGAATTGTTTTATTCATGTCGAAAAAAATGAAACAAGTGGGACAGTACCACATCCTTACCGGTTTCTACTACGTTTCTGCCAAGTTGTACAATTCTTACTGCATTCACTCAATTTTTTGTGGACATACGAGAGAGCATAAGCTACTGTAGGTAAGACCTAGCTTTGGTTTCCTGCTTTTTCTTACTTTTTCCCAGATGAGCGTTTGAAACATTTTTCATTCATATATTCATTTTTAGTTGCAGATTTACATTATGTTCCTGTAATCTCTGGCTTTCCTCTATCCTTATCAACTTTCTTTCCTACGCTTTTGTACAGTGTCACCGATGTTAAAGGCAAGAAGGCATTTTTACAACCGATGTCGGGAAGGTTAAACGTTCCAATTTGTCTGTAGTGTTCCTTTAAGCAGTTTGAGGTCCACTGCTTAGGGCATTAAAGTGTATCTTAAGAGAGGCCATAATTCAGTGACAAGTGCTGCTTCCTGCCTGTAAAAGCATTTTTCCAGCTTCAGTTCACCTGGGAATAAAGGCGGATATTGGAAAGCATCACTGCCCGAACATTTCCAGCATATATTATTACAACTTTAGAGGCAGTAGGAGATTATGATGGGGCTTATGTGCATCACGAGCACACAGGAGCAAATGCTCAGCTCTTCCATTAAGGTCCAAAAATATATCATATTTTAAGGGAACTGTCAATTTTCTCAGTAAGAAAAAAAAAACCCCGCCGCTGTATACAGGGGTTCACACAGCTGAGGATGGATGTATTGTTATTGAAAGTGTACTGAAAATCAGGAAAATCTTCCTGAGGTTCAATTTGCTTTAAGCCAACGTCTCAACTGCTGGGTTAAAATCTCTAATGATAAATCACGTCCACAGCAACTGTTTTAAACCCACAGTGCAAATGTATTTTTTTATTGGAAGCTTTAGAACAAATTCTGTTTTTGTGAAAGAAAAAAGCTCTTCGTGTTTAAAAAAAAAAAAAAAGGTCAGAAATTTCATCAGGCACAAAATTGGATTGCTACTTGATTAGAAATCCAGAAGCCAATTGTCTCTTTTGTAATACCACACAGTGGTGAAATGAACAGAAATCACTCATGGAAATAGAATAAGTGTTTTAGACTTATCTTGTGGCAGCAGTCCATGGGATTTTCACACGCAAAAATCTCTAGCGTTTACACAGAATGGTGCAAAAAAAAAAAATTTTTAATCTGTCGGAAGCAGATCAGCTTGCAGAAGGACCTTGTCAAGGTCAAAGGAAATGGCGAGTCAAAGGAAACTAGTGTAACTTAAATAACCACTCTTTACATTCATGGTGAGCAGAAAAGCAGTTGAAGAGAAACAGAAAATCATGGTCTGATAGTCAGATGAATCTCATAGGCTGATGCAACATGTAGGGGGGCCTGGAGCGAGCCGATTAGCCGAGCTCTCTCAGAGGAGTGTGATAAGAGGTACTCTGCACTCTCAATCGGCTCTAAGCCAATCACGGACGCCTGTGAGCTCACTAAAGCAGGAGGAGCTGACTGGTAGTAGTAGCCTTGATGGGGGAGTGCCCTAATGACATTCTGAATTAGACATGACTAAATTAATGGGAAAATCTGGACAAAAAGAGCTTGATAATTTTATTATATTTGGTTTGTTTGTTAGATATTATTGGATTGATATGTGTATTTTCACTTGCCAAGATATCATTTTTGCAATGTAAAATGTAGACATGAGTCATAAGGTGCTTTCACATAATAATCCAATCAGTATAAAAATGCATTGTGTAACCACCTCAGTCTGAGCCGATCTGGGTCAACCGGAATGAATTTCCAATCAGAATAAGCGACATGTAAACCTTTGATAATCCATTCAATAGGTAAATACTGGCCATGTAAACTTCTGGTTGTTCATATTTGCTCATTGGGATAAATATATTGCATGTTTGCTCCATGCGGCAATAAAAAAAAAGTGATGAGTTTCCGGGAGGTAAATTTAGCTTCCATTACCGATTAGTAAACTCTATAAGAACTCTACACCAGTCTTTACACGAAGGGGCTCTGATTGGCTCACCATCGTGTACATAGTAAACCAGCTAATCCAGTGGTTCTCAATTCTGGTCCTAAAGGAACACCTGACTTTTGTATTTTCTAAAACCTGATTAGTTAAATCTGATGTGCTGGGAGCTGAGAAAATTAAACTAAAATGTACAGGTGGTCCTGCAGGCATTGAGTTTAGAACCACTGATCTAACCAATCAGAGATAAGACTGAATTTTTATAACCAAATAAATATAACACAGAAGGCAGGTTTCATCAGAAAAGATCACAAGCTTAACCTAACCTCAAAGATGGAAAAAATACTTTGTCTTGTCCTTCTTACAGTATTTCCGGCAGATTAACCATTTTACATGTGCACTTCAAAAAGGGTATATTCTGATTAAATGCTTTGAGCATGTAAACACCGATCCTATCGGTCCTATCGGATCGGTGTCCATGTGAACTGTTAAGTTTCCAACGCTTCCCAACAGTGGTAACCTAGTAACCCAGTGTAAGGACAATCCGTATCTGATGATGGAAACTTCAAAGTACTTCAAAGTCCCTAAACGTGTCTAATCAGATTGAAGAAACATTGTCCATGTAAACATAGTTTTGAGTAATTGAGAACAAATATGTGTATCTTCTCAGTGCTAACATGGTGTTCCCAGTGCAACTGGTTAACAATGGTGGGTCATTTTAAAAACCATAACCCATTATTTCCTTTAGATTATTATCTACTGTACCACTCTGTTAGCCAAAACTCTTTTGCAGTTCAGGTGTAAAACAGACACGTTAACCACATCCTGTAGCACAAACATACTCCTCAGGAAAACCACAAAAGGTTCACTGTGTAGAGGAAGGTTTTTAGTTTTTGTGTCAGAGCAGATTTCGAGTGATTCAATGCTGTACTTGTTAATGAAGACGTACGTTTTTTGTGTGACTGAATATTAAAAATGTGTGCGTAGATATTAATCTAGTAATTAAAAACATTCCTGCTGGGTTTATCCATTAACATCTCAATGCCTCCGGTGAAGAACATCCACATTCAAATGCCCACCGGCAGAACCCTCATCTCCGAGCATATGATACAAAAGAGATGTTTGTTTTTATTTGTTTTATTAATCTTACAGTGTTCCTATTTCGTGCTTGGCCCCCACACTGCAGGGATTAGAAAGAGATCAAATCAGTGCTCTGTGACTGAGCGCACTAATAAAGATAGATGGCAGACTTAATCGACACAAATTATTCCCACTTGAAGGTTCACTACAGTAATGTCCTTCTTTCCAGGGACAGCATGCTACAAGATTAATGTACATCTATATATCTGACGCTGTTGGAACGGCCTGCGATAATCTGACAAATATTAATGATTCCCAGCACCAGTGGAACTTGGTTTATAAAGCAAGGTGAAAAAAAAAAAATACAATGAAAGTGAACAAGTCAGGAGGTTACAAATGTTTAAATCATTATAACGTTAAGGTTTCAAGGGCACTTTATCATTCATTTCCTTAAGTTGAGTCGTCCATCACGAAGGACCACCGGCTGCTTGATAGATAATTTTTTTTGCCTGGATTATACAAACACAACATCCGAAATATCTGCAGTGTAATTATTTTATCCACCATCAGCAATAGACAGTGACTACTGCAAGGTTCAACAATCCAAATAATATTCTAGTCGTTTATTAAGAACACACAGTACGTTTATACTTTATTTATATATACCGATGGAGAAAAAAAGCAATTTTTAAAAACACTGGGATCCTTGATAATGATGCTGCATTAATAAGAGTGAATTTCATTCTGACAGCTGTAATGTTTATATATTACACTAGTGGTATTCATGATGGATGAGAATTATAATGTGCATTAAAAAAGCAAAAGGGAAACGGGTATATCATAGTAGGAATCAAAAATAAAAAAAGATAAACAATCCTTTTTAGAACTACTGTACATCATGGTATCAAGTTCACCTTCAAATGTTTGCTTTATTCAGGTCAGTGTCGCAGTGGACTAGGAGGAACTTTAGGTGTGAGTTGGGTACACACCCTTCATCAAACACCAGTCTATTGCAGGAAACTATATACACTTTCACACACTCTTTTTACAATTCGGGGTCATTTAGAGTCACCAATCAACCCATGGTGTGCTTTTGAGAGGCACAAAAAAAACAATGGTTTGAAATAATGACCTCGTTTTGTAAAAAATAGCTCATGAGCTAAAGTTCTACCAACGCCTGTTGAATGATCTAATCACATCACGGGAAAGGAATTCAGTTTACATACTGTACAGCACGCCAAACTGGGTCATAGCTAAACTTGTACCAACAAGCAGTCCGAGATATATTCATTCATAATCTAATGTCAAGCATAAATGTAGCCCGGGCTGAGCTTCTTGTCAGACCTGGTCCATTTTGTAGCCTGTCAGGTTTGCAAGACGAAAACTGTGATTTTAACCTGTGGTTTGAAAAAAACTTGCAAACCACAGACCTTCAGGCTGTACTGGAACCTGGCAGATGATGTGCTATTAGTACCAGACGGAAGGAAAGAATGATGATCTTACCATTGCTAAATGGGCAGAGGCTGTATAACTGACAAGCACTCTGCTGCTGCTCGACGTCCCAGGAGGATAAGAAAGGTGATGAGTGCACAGAGGAGTAGGCGGTAAAACAGTACAACTGGCACAAAGGCAGCAATGCTTTCACTCATGTTCGTGCATCTTTTTAACCATGTTAGTTAAATAATTTTAATACATGGAGTTGTATTCCAGTGGAAATTCCACACTCTGTCACAGAGACTGGCGGGAAAGCTAATGGGCAATTCTTTAAAATAAAAAAAAAAGTTTAGTACATTATACAAGTCAGGTTATGCATTTAAATGAGAAATATTCAAATAATTAATCGAAGCAATCCTTCTTATTATAATTCAGTGCCTGGATCTTTATCACGCATTTGACTTTCTCCTTTCACCTTCTGAAAGAGTTCTACGTGAGGTTGAATAAAGATTTCAGATATACATATAATAAAACAGTAAAGTTGGCGTGTCTGTACATTGAATATATTTGCGCAAAAAATTATTTAGGGGTATGTAAGATAAAAAATAGAACACATTAAGATGATTTTTGGAATTTTTGTCTTTTGTGTAAGATCAAACTACTGAACGAATTTAATGGGGTTTTCGCAGGTGTATTTGACCGAGCTTGAGGTAACATATAGGCTTTTTTCATCGCAATTGGCCCACGGGAAGAGAAGATATCCTAATTTGAAATTCAAATGGAAAACGTCCTTATGTTATAAAAAATCAACCTTAAAAAATCACTAGTTTAAAATGAGTAAAATTTTAGTTAATTCCAAAATTCAACAAATGGCGCTGTTCGTTTATAAAAACGCGCTTATGAGTGTGCAATTAAATTGGCAATGTTAAATATACAAGTCGCGGGCACAGCTAGTATACCATAAAAACAATCTCATTCTCACACCCTCTAAATCGCTTATGCTCCCGTCATACTTCGACAAAGACCACAAAGTTCCCGCTGCATCCTAAAAACATTGAAGAACATATTGAGGAACAGGGTCAAAATTAAAAAATGTGAATTTACCCGGTTCACACTAGTTCCCAGCCACGTCCCTCAATGCATCACTTACGTTGTCACTAATTTCCTCTCCTGCACATGATCACCAGGTCCGGTTGAATCAAATCGAGTTATTACTAAGTCAGATCAGATTGCAACGCGCTCTTACCAGATGTTTATCACGCACTTATTACATGGTCACCGCATCCGGTGGACTGGTATCACACAGTGCTTTTCATCATTGAGTGATGGAGTGAAAAATTGGATCCAGTATTTATACTAAATTCTCTGAATGTGACTTAGATGTGCTTATAACCTGCTGTATGCATGCCATAAATGTGGTAAGCACCAGAGAAATGTAATATGAACTTAATGCCATCTTCTACAATGTAGCTTGAACCTACCATGGTCGTAGCACAAGAGGTTGTTGTGAGAACTCCATTAATGTAGCAACAACATCCCAATGCCATCCTTGTAGTACTCCCTAATCGGTGTTAGTTATGGCAGTTTTTGCTCAATACCAATGTTAATATTGCCTTATTACGTTCTTCTTCCGTCTTGCTTTGACGACGTCTTCACCAGGGTTTTTTTATTTTTGACATGTCTAAAAAAAAGGGCAGCAGCTCCACATCAATGGAGATAATACTAGTGGGAATATGGCTCATTGTGACAGGGGTTTTATGTTATAGCTTTAATCCACTGGCCTGACGCATTGATATTGCGTACTATACAAACATAATGCACATGCATACTGTAGGTACAGTTGGGGGTCGAGCAACATGTCCCTGAGTGTTACTAAATGAATAACTTTTAATAACCTTCATACTTAAAAAAAAAAAAAAGACTTTCACTGCCGCACTTCAATTGGCCATGAAATATACACAGTGAAATAAAAGGGTTTTTTTCCCATTAATGTGTGAATCTTTTTAACATTTCATGCTTGAACCATCCACGCCGACACATCATCAATTATAGATTTGCACACACATTTTATTTTCATAACCTTCAATCAACGCTGTTACCTGAACACATTCACGCCTATAAAATATTTGCAATATTCCACAATTTCAACAGAAACTTGCATCATCCAAATTTCCTGAAGATAAGAGGGAGAAGAAAATTAGGTTCTTCCGTCTGCTCTATTTCTTTCAATTATGTTGACTGATAAGGTTACTTTAAAATTACATCCCGGTTACTGAAATTATACATTTGGGTAAATTATGGATAAGAGGAAATTACTGATTAAATATATGCATTTGAACTAAATCATAGTTTCCTCATGACATTAGAACACAATTCTAATTTAAAAAAAAGAAACAGTATTTAGTGCATAAGTGCAGCACAGAACCCAAGATGTTGCCTGAGACTGGTTAACACATTTTTATACCAGATACAAATGCATGTTATTTTAGATTCTATGTTGGAAAATGATAAATTTTTGATAAAAAGGTAAATTCTACAAGGGTTTCTCACATATTCCATTTCTTTGCACATCTCTGTGTACCCTGCAGATCTCAGCGTGTGTTCCAGCTACCAGTTGTTTACATGGCGAAGTGAAAACTGTTTTGGTTCATGTCTCATCTCTACCTCAGTCCTGTAACTGCTTGATTAATCTATATATTTAAGTCCTTGTCTGCCTTTGTTCCAGAGTGAAATAAAGTCAATTGCATCGTGTGTTTCTTTCTTGTGTACCTGGTTCACGATGATGAATCTTCCTCGGATGATGGTGCCCATCTGTGCCTTGACCTTTGACAAGAGACTCTGACAGTGATTCCTAGTTTGCTCTAATTAATAAAGAGCACACTGATCTCATACACTCGGGTCTTGCCTTTTTGCCTCGCTGCACTTTACAGGGTTACGAAAGGTTAATGGTACTGTAATTGTGGAAGAATCAAAAGCCTAGGATGTTGTTCTATACTGTAGCAGTATGATTTACCTTCTTTGGAACTAAGATCCCAAATATGTACCAGCTTGAAGACATCTCTGTGCACAAAGCCAGGTCCATGAAGAGATGGTTTGCCAAAGCTAAAAAAACTTGAGTGACCTACACAGAGCCCTGACCTCAACCCCACTTATTACATTTGGTGGGAACTGGAATGGCAACCGCACCGGCTGAATGAGCACAAATCCCCACAGTTGCACTCTAAAATATAGAAGACATCTTCTCAGAATGGAGTTGAGTAGCAAAGAGAAGATTTAATCTGGAATGCACATAATGATGTGATAATAAAAACTAGAAATTTGAGATGAAAATATGAAAAAACCTTGAGAGGAACAAGTCTCAACAAGGAGCCCAAACTGAAGACTATATCAAATAGTCTGAATAGAAATAAGTCTATGAGCTATAAAACTGAAAGTTCACTATGGTGTTCAAGTTAGTATAGTCCACTTTTGTTGTCCATGGGGTTTGTGTATAGTATGTTTATACTCACAAGCCAGTAAAGAAAAACTCCCTGCATCAGCACAGTCCAAGGTTATCTTCATGGTCATTGATTGAAACCGTTCCCAGTCACCAAACACATCCCAAGCAGACCGTACAGTTCCATCCACCGCAGTGTCCACTGGTTCCCATGTGACGAGAATTTCATTTCATTTTTAATATGGTGAATGGGCTAATCTAATGTGACTTACTGTATGTACTTGGATCAGGATCACATTAGAAAAACACTGCTTAGCTGATAGATCCCTTACATACTGCAGATAATAAAATGCATACAGCAGAATTGAGTGCATGTTCTCATCTGGGTTTATGCATTTATACATTCATACACAAGAGCAGTGGCCAAAAAAAAAAGGAAGAAAAAAAAACAGCATGACCTGCCCTAGGCTTATTAGCTTTTCTAACAACCCAAGTCATTTCTAAATAATATTCAAGAACTAAGCTATGTCTTTTCATGGTACAATAAGCAACATTTAGATGCATCTGCTTTAAGAAATCAATGGGTCTTGATTGAAGTTCAGAGTGACGATAAAGTTTGTTCTGTCTATAACGTGTCCACTGTTAAATGAGATATAAGATTTTGAACCACAGAACCACCTTCTGAATATCTGCAAAGCTTGGAAAGGATTTTACACAGCTGCAATAAAACAGGCAGACTAGATCTGTTTGCTTTTGGAATTCTATATAGGTGTGAGCAAACTGAATTTTTTTTTTTTTTTAGACAGACCTTTGTTCATAAAGACGGATGATCTGTCTTAAATGGCTGTGCTTAGATTCAGGTGAGCTCCAAATACACTCAATCATAGTGATAAGGCTTTGCAAAGCTATAATGTACAAAACACTCCAGTCCTCCTTTAAAATCTGAAAATAAGGCTTTAAAAGTCCCATATTGTGTCTTTTTCCTGGTTGAATAAACAATTCATATGAAAAAAATAGATATATATTGTTAATACATAATTATATTTTTGTTGAGTCTTTTTGCTCAAATCCTGTTGAAATTCATGTTCAAAAGTCTAATGATATTCAAACATAGGATCTAGTACATAATACTACAGTACATCATTTTCTTATACCACTCAAGAGCTACAGTATATATTAAGCTGTTCATATTATGTAATTTCTACAGTAACAATTTATTCCCAATAGTCAAAATTTTCAGGTGAACCCTCACAAAATTTAAATCCTACAATATAAACAGGTAAAAATTATGGATGGTGCAAGCAAAGTCTTTAAGAAAGGGGACTTGATTTAACTGATTATGTGAAAGAGTAATTAGTTCAAGACAGAGAGAAAAGTGGAGAACGGCCAGAGAATGACGTTTGTAGGTACGATTGTACTGTATAATAAAGGTGATAACGAGAACGAATTTAAATTCGCCTTGTAAGATCAATGTATTCCTTTCACACCGGCATCCAAATGGTCCAAAGAGTAGAAATTATTAGGCAAAATAGGCTTTTTACAGTCTAACCTAAATAAATAACAAAAGCCCAATATAGTGTTTTTTTAAAAAATGTAAAAAAATATATAATCCTTTTTCAAATTGCTGTGGGATAACGATAATAAACCACCTTAGGATATTTCCAAATAGGAAACCAATTCTCGTTGCATCAAGTCATATCACACCATCTAACCGTTTTTTTTTTTTGTTTTTTTTTTTTGCTATCTTGTTATCTTGGTTATTAACAGCATTTCCTTTTCACGTTCTTTACTAGTGCCCACTTTACAAGCCTGGATATGATGATCTGGAGTTGCTTATGTTGCTAAGGTCTAGGCTCAGCCATTCTAGATGGTAATAAAATGAAATCAGCTGACTACCTGCAAGTACAGAATGACCAGGTTATCACATCTGTGGATTTTTCTCATCAGTGGCCAGGACTCAAATTGTAAAAAAAGTGGTTCCTTTATCAATATAAGATCTCAGCTAAAAATGTATGCAACTCATGACAAAAATAAATATTATGAGGTTGCATAAGATTGTTGGAACAATACCAAGGCAAATGTGTGCTGCCATCAAAGCTAAAGTCAATCTACAAATAATTGCAGATTCTTTATGCAAATCTTTATAGAACTTAATATTACTAGTCACTCTCTGGTCCTAATGCAAAGATTCATAGACAGTGCTAGTATTAACTGTCAAACATACAGTGTTTTTTTTTTTTTTGCCTTTTCACTTTAATATACATACTGTATATACTGTTCCAATAAATTATAGTCAGTTTATTGAATGCTGTATTATTTACCGCTTGGTTTTTGACTGAGACCCTGCGTAAAAACAAAAATAAAAAGGTATGCTATGCTATATTAAAATACTATACATTTATCCATACATTATATCTATCTCTTATTCTGTATGGGGATGCAGGGGATGCAAGCACACACACACTCCCACAGCCAGTCATGGACAATTTGGAAATGCTAATGACCTACAATGCATGACTTTGGACTGTGGGAGAAAACCGGTGTCCCCAGAGGAAACCCACCAAGAATAGAGAGAACATGCAAACTCCACGCATAAGAACTGGAGGTGAGATTTAACCCCAAAACCCTGGAGGTGTAAGCCTTTAAGCCACCATATACAAAGATTTCAGTATTATAGTAACTCCTGAGTACAGTAGCTCCTGAGTAGCTATTATTGCAAAAGAAAATGTAATGTTTAAGCTA
>JAOTRS010001492.1:0-11817 GCA_028565755.1 Dinotopterus cunningtoni | reverse complement strand
AATGGTAGTAGTAGCCTTAATGTGGGAGCCCCCTAGTGACGGGGAGGAATTAGCCACGACTAAATTAGGGAGAAAATCGGGGAAGAAAAATCCAAAAAAATAATTTAAAAAAAAAAGAGAGAATGAAACAAAAATTCATGACAAATTTTATCCAACAAAATCAATTATCCACTTTCACTTCAGATTTTATACAAGCAGTTATTAAACAGTAGCTGTGTCACTTACACAATGGAGTGAAGTTCATCATTGTGAATATGAACCATGGACACTGAGACTTGACTATTAAAAAAGAGTTGCCTTACTTTTGACCTAAGGAGTGTCAAAGTGTCAAGTGGTTTGAGTGGTGCAAACATTTTAAAGAAGGCTGTATATTCATGAATGACAATCCCAGCCGAGGTGGCTCGGAGTCCACTGCAGTCATTCCCGTGAACATTCAACGAGTAAGACATCTGATTGTTGAAAATCAACAGATAACTTGTCGCCAGCTTGCCAAAGAGACACATCTGTCTATGGGAACTGTACACACAATCATGGCTCTGGCGTACTGAGAAAACTTTTTACCTTGACGGTATCCAAGCTCCAGTGAAACGCTGGGATAAGTGCATTAGTGGAGCAGGAGATTATATAGCGAAATAAAGGAAATTTTTACTCTCATAATTGTGTTCTATTTTTCTGCACAATCAAAAGTCCCGGTTTGACTTGAACATTCCTTTTATATTTGTTCATGGTGTAAGGATACACACTCCAGCCATATATGGTTCTATTCACATTAATGGGTTTCATGAGTCAGTAATTTTGTAGAGTAAATAAATGTAAAAATTGCAGAAATGAAAAATAAGTAGATGTGTTTACATTTTTAAAAAATGTGATCAATTAAAATATTATGGGCTGGGGCATTATATTAACTATATGCTGGGGGCATTTAAAAGTTAAGAATGGTAATAACATGGCTTCTTTACATATAACTCTTTACATATACCCTATAATGTTTGCTGGTCATTGCAATCCAGAGCTACTGGGCATTCAGTAACTTCATAAGTGCAGCTGATTCTCATCCTAAGCTCTAATGCTTAAAAACTCATGAAAATTGTCAGACCGGTTGGAATCTGCTGCCATTAGGATGCCTGAGAGTCTGGGCCCGGGCAAGATTATTGCTGCAAACACAATTTTTTGCTGCATAGCTCATACACACTTGCACACGAAACCCGGTAAACATTTAGAGCTCATTGAGCTGAACAACTTTTGCGTTGCATGTTATGGGATCTACTCAACTAGAAGTCAGTTATTTTGTGTTGTTTGCAAAATGCACCTGAAGGAATTTGATACACTTTTTCTAGGGGATTTATACAATCGCCACCAAACTGGGCCTATGTGCTCTAAAGACATTGAGGATGCAAAATTGCAGAAGGATTTTTGATATCTCAAACGGGTCCACTGTGACGATGCATAATAACTTTCTGTGGGACATCGCATTGAGTGACATCACATCATAGTGTGATGCTTTTTTTCCAGCATCTGGGGCTTTTTGGAGGTCTAAACAAAAAATTTCCATTTTTCTAAAATTATGTCATAATGGTATTGGGATATCCCCTTTAAATGGCGATGGCACAGGGTGCTTGGGTGTTTTCAACTATATTTAGGGCCCAAGCACTATAGGCTGCGCTGGACCCTCTTGTTTTCCTAAGGATTTTTTTCCCACCATTTTGAGCTTTTTGTGAATTTTAACATGCTCAAAATGTCATGAAAATTGGCAGACAGGTTGGAATCTGCTGGCATTAGGATGCCTGAGAGTCGCGTGGCACGGGACACGAGATTTTGCTGCTTAGCTCATACACACTTGCACGTATGCACACAAAACTCGGTACACAGCTCATTGAGCTAAACAACTTTCCCCTTCTACGGGATTTATACGATCGCCACCAACCCGGGCTGCATAAACACACTCCTACATCACACACGTACACACACACATCACAAATGTTAACACTCACACACTCATTCCTCACTCACACATGTACACAGACACACACCAGCTTTTTGAAGGTCTTAACATTAAATTCCCCCTATTCTACACACACATCACAAATGTTAACACTCACAACTCTCACTAATTTCTAAATCACACAAGGTCCCCAGATAAAACTAATCCTGTACGAATAGGGCTTTAGTAACAGTGCGGGCGCTCCAAAAAAATAATATGATCATGTTATGCACTTTTAGATATTTTAACTCTGTGGCTTGTGCAGATTGGACCTCTTATACTAAAAACAAAACAACTGCATTAGACACATAATTAATCGACTGCTGATATTGCACATTTTCCCTATTAACATTTAATGTAATTACATGTACACTATGTAGTCTAAGGACAGTTAGTGTAATTAACAGGGATGGTTTTAAATTCTTATCTGTACTATGTACTGTAGCCAAAAGGTGAGAGGGATAAACTATGGAGGTGCTGGATAGTCCTAAATAATGTAAAAGATTTACTTTACGTTTCTACTTATTGCGCTCAGCTAACTTTCTGTGTTTCGAGGTTGAATCCCAAATAGGATTAAATGGAAAGCTAGTGTTCTATGTAGGGTGGACAGTCCCTTGTTCCACACAGTAATTAGTGGCCTTGATCAGAAGTTAGATTTGGGATTCATCCGGTGTAGAAGCTAGTTAGCTTTGTAGGTCACATTACCTGTGAACAGAACAATATGTATAGTTCAGAGGCAATTTTGACCAACTTAAATAGTGTTGTTTTAAAAAAACATCATGTTATCAGATGTGTTTTCTTGCTGAAAGTGCTTCTGTGACTGGTTTTAAACAGGCAGCTGCTGTTTCCAGTACAGCGGACCGTACCGCCCTCTTTCTCCCATGCTGTAACCGACAGTTAGCATAAGTAACGGTTATTAGCCGTTAACACCGGTGATGTGGTGTGATACACACAGATATAAATGTCCCAGGGCTGTTATGCTCTATATCACCACTTATTGAATGCCTCTCACAGCCAGCTGAAAATGTGCATGGAATAGCAAGAGACAGAGGCTGGAGAAAAAGAGGCTGTATTGTGTTTGAATGTGACTCGCTATAATTCAAGAGGTTAATTAATTAAGGGTTTAAGAGATTAATGAAATTAATTAAAAAGAGCTGTTATTTAATTTATTGTTTTAAAACCTTCTTTCCGTTTCTTGTTCTGCCTGCCCCCTAAAGGCCCTGGGTTACAAAATAAAAAAAAACTGCACTGAACATATTGAAAGCTGATATCTGATTACAAACAGAACTGATTTAAGCTGTTGTGCATTTTGCTGTGACTCATGATATATCTAACAACCTGATCAAAGTGTGATATTCACTGTGTGACAATATCACACTTAGCTAGCAAGGTTTTACACACATTGACAGCTATCACCATGTTCATTAACGTGGTAAGTTTCCCAGCATGACCTTTGGAGAAAGATAGCCAAGGCATGGTTAGAAACCCTCCAGGTCTGAGGGTTAAATTCCTGCTTCGGGGTCTGTGGGCATGGAGTTTGCATGTTCTCCCCGTGTTTGGTGGGTTTTCTGTAGATGCTCCGGTTTCCTCCCACAGTCCAAACACATGCATATTAGGATAATTGACGTTCCCAAATTGCCTGTAATGTGTGATTGAGTGTATGTGTATATGTGTGCCATGCGATGGACTGGCACCCCATCCAGGGCGTATCCTGATTCGTGCCCTAAGTCTTCTGAGATAGGTGACCCTATACAGGATAAACCTGTATAGACAATGAGTGAGTATTCAAAAGTTTGTATGTACAGTGTGTACAGTATTCAGAATTCAGCCACGGCCACATCTAACTGATTTTACACATATAGCAAGTTTCCATCCATCTAGGAACCTCTGTAGTCCAACTAGGGACCATAGAGGCCAATGGTGACCTTAGTATTTATTCTCATCTGTACGACCATGGTAGGACCTCTGATCAACATTCACACGCACAATTTGGGAACGCCAATTAGCCTAATCTGTGGGAGGAAACTGGAGAACCCGGAGGAAACCCATCAAGCATGGGGAGAACATACAAACTCCATGCACACAGACCCAATGCAGAAATCAAACGCAGGACCTGGAGGTGCAAGGTGACAGTGCTAAGCACTAACCCACCATGCCGCCACATATACGGTGTAGCAAGTTTATTAAGGTTTTAATCATCGTAAATGCATAATACAGGTGACATGGGGGGAAAAAGAAAGTACACCCTTCTTCAGTCCGAGGCTTTTATTCATCAGGGCCGGAATAACAGTTGCGCCAATTGTGGCCTCATCAACATCTACAAACAGACAAATAACACCAGGAAACAAAAATTCAATGTTTAGAAATGTTTGGGGAAAAATAAATACACACTTCCAACTCCCAACCAAAATCATTAAGATTGTAATTAGCAACCAGGTGTTACTAATGAAATGCACAAGATTAATTAATCCTCAAGAAGTGTGACTTCCTCTATAAAAGCACAACTTCTCCCAGAAAAGTATGTCCAAGTTCATCCTGTTGAGTTAGGTTATGTAAGCAGATCTGATATTGCTTATCCCAGTTTTTTTTCATCAGGTGAGCAATTGAGCGAGAAAGACGCAGGGGAAGTTTGAGCGTGAGTGGTGTGTTGGCGTAGAAAGTTAAACAGCTCCTGAAAGCTTTTATTATGCATTTAGACACGCTATCAGTGTGGGATAATCCTTTATATGAAAAGCTTGTATTTGTGTATGCACGTGCCTGCAATGACAATTCAACTGTTCACTCAATGCTCAAGGGCTACAAACAAGTTTGGTTCTCTCTCTCTCCTTCTCTATCTCTCTCTTTCTCACACACACACACGCACACACAGTGAAGCTGTGTGGCCACTGACTTCTACCTCCCTGTGGTATAAACGGCTGTGAATAAAATACTACGCGGGAGACTCTCGGCCGTAACATCTCATTAAACATACGCAGCAATATACACACAACAAGAGGAAAGAATTTCATTTAAGCAGAAAGTCTTTTTTTCCCGAAGTAAAATTAATTTCCATCTTAAACGTACAGAATTGCGGCCGTGCAGCTCTGATAAAGGCCAGCTGTGGTGTTTTAGCTCCAGGGTAACACAAGTCCACAATATGATGAAATCAAGACACTCTCTTCGTCTAAGCTTCGGGGTATTTTCCAGTTCGCTACACCACAAAAAAAAAAGAAAGATGGATTTTAAAGTAGAACGTGGCCTGAATTGCAGATACCAGAGGCTACTACAAGAAGATAAAGATTAAGTGAAAACGTTTTCTGGAGATTAATGAGTCAAAAATAATTACATTTACATAACAGGATCTAATTACAGATGATGTGCAGCGGCTCGTGTCGTAGACTCGTATCGTAGACACAGAATGTCTACTAAAGCAACAAAAAAAAAAATGTCCATTATCCAGTTTAGAGAAAACAAATACACTCTCTGATTACACACTAATTACTTTCCCCTCATTTAAGGTACAGTATACACAGTATATCTCAAAAAATATATTGTAATTGAAATAAAAAAGTAAAACTCTTATACATTCTAGATTCATTACATACACTGTACACCTGCACATTCATGCAGTAGTCTATTCAGCCAATCATGAGGCAGCGGTATAATGCATAAAATCATGCAGATACTGTACAGGTCAAGAGCTTCAGTAGATATCACACCACTATGGTGTGAGAAAAACAAGAACAAGAATCTTCAAAGGCAAAATGCTCATGAAAAGCTTGGCACTGAAGTGTAAACTCTGTTTCTGACTTTTACTTATGCCATAGTTAAAAAAATTAAAGTGTGATTTATTTATTTTATGTAAGCCAAAAGCTGTGTGCTTTACTTGTTTACTTTAACCCCTTGAAGATCGCTGCTGCTTTTCAGCAAATTCAAACTCAAAATCAAACTAGTCTGTCTGATAAAAGTCTAAGTTAATTTTATCCTACGCAGAAATGTAAGAAGTAAATATATACTCTTACTTTTGTGCTTAAATTTGTGCACCAAAATTTGTCATATTTTTCCAACAGTTTGTAGGAAAGCCCAGGTTGACCAGGTCATGACTTTTCTGATGTCTTATTCTATTCTATAAATTGAACCATATTTCTGTTATTGTTAGAAATGGGGATTTCAAGATTCTACATGTTTCATGCTATAAATATATAGTCTCATAATTGCAAAACAATTTGTTTGAAGGAATTTAAAGTAAAATCCATCCACCCATACATTATCTATACTTCTTGTTCTGTGTCCAGTCTAATTGATAGACTGTATAAAAAGAACTTAACAAACCCTCAGTGACATCACCCATAGATTTTCTGAAGAGAGGTTTGAAACTCAACTGCAGGAGCTCTGGTTATCGTCATCTTGGCAGGAGCTGACTCCATAATAATATAATCCATGTATATATATATATAATCCATAAAGGGGAAAAATGGGCAAAACGAACAAAGGCTGGCAGTTGTTTGTAATCTACCTACCTAACTCGGTTACCACCCACAAGTTAGCGAACTTAGCTTTAGCTTAGCTTAGATGGGTAACGTTCATTTAAATGCTAATTCATCTGATTCTACCCTGTCATCCATACCCTACACATCATCCAGTTTCAACTCCTATATTTCTTGTGGTTACTACAATTATTCCAGTTAGCTGGTTAGCTAAAGTCATGCATAGCAAACAACTAGCACTTCGACACACCTGCATTGCTGTCACTCAAATTGAACTCTTTCCTAATTATAAATAATAACTTTGAATGTCTTATTATGGGGCCCTATGGGGATTGACTCACTTTTGGAGCCATCTACTAGTGGACATTTGAGGAGCTGCATGTTTTGACACTTCCTCATTGGGGGTATTTTCCGAACTGGAGGTTGCCCCTCGGTTCCTGAGGGGACTGGAGCCTAATCAAGGGAGCTTGCTTTCATTCATAGCTTGTAACTGATTATAACATATTATACTGTTATTTCTACTTATAGTGCCTTACAATGAATTAATTAATTTATCCAGTAAATTAATTACCTTAATTGATTGATTGTGGAGTGTTAAAATGTTAAGTCAAAGTAATGAGCTAATAAATCAAAGTTTAATTAACGATGTCACACTTTTTTTCTTCCCAATTTATGTTCAGGGCTTCCGCTGATATTAAATAGCAGTACAATGTGTTCGCGTGTGTGTAGGAAAATAAGTAACAGAGTCGATAATTAATGATTAATGAGAGAGACATGTGTCTGTAGTCAGAATACTCCAGGAGTGTGACCATTTCAATATTAAGACCACTAGGGTAAGAAAGAGGGGCAAACACACACGTATGTATGGTCTCAGCAAAGGTGTTATATTAACACACATCTTATTTTTAAAGGCAAACATTTGGCCTATATACTTTCAAATATGCTTTCTCAAATAACAGTCATTTCTGACTGAAAGCAGATAGGACAGTAATAATCTATCAGGTATTATTGTTGACAGACATAAATACATAAATAAATAAATAAATAAATAAAGATCCAACATGACTGGCAGTGCAAACAAAGGGTGTTCAAGTCAAACCATTACTTTTTATTGTGCAGAATAATAGAACACAGTTATGACAGGGCGGTGGCTCAATGTGTTAAGGCTCCGAGTTACTGGTCGGTGGTTCAAGCCCCAGCTCTACCAGGTTGCGGCTGATGGGCCCTTGAGCCAAGCTTAACCCTGTCCGCTCCAAGGGACGCACCCAGAGCTCTGACCCAAGCCTACTAACAAGAAGCTGAGATTTAAGAAGAATAAAGAATTTAACTGTGCAGTATGTGACAAATCTTAACTGAGAGTGAAGTTCAAATCCCTTTATTTCTCTATATAATCCCCTGCTACACTAATGCACTTATCCCAACCTTTCACTAGTGCTTGGATACCATCGAGGGAGAAAGTTTTATCAGTATGCCGTAGCCATGATCGGACTGCCTGCATCACGTCTCAAATGCTGGCCTCCTAGGAGTTCCAAATATGTGGAAATGGCTTGGAGCGAGGTCAGGACTGTACGAAGGATGTGGTACTAACTCTTAGCCGAGTTCCTGTAATGTGCAAGTGGTGTTAGTTGAATGATTATGTGTACAGTTCCCACTGACAGATGCGTCTCTTTTGCAAGTTGGTGACAAATTATCTGTCGATTTTCAGGGGTCAGGCATTCATGGGAACGACTGCAGTGGGCTCTGAGCCACCTCGGGCAGGATCATTATTCATGGACATAGGGCCTTCTTTAAATGTTTGCACCTTTTAAATGTTTCACTGTGGCTAAAATTCTCATCACCGTACTGTGCTTGAAGTCTTCCGTAAATGTCAATCGTTTTTACACCTTCTCTCACCAGAAAGTCCCAGTTTGACTTGAACGTCCCATAAGTATCAGTTAGCTCTGATCTTAGTTCCCTTTTTAAAAAATAGCAATATTTTACAAAGAGTTTAGGTGTTTTACATCTAAAAGACGACATAGGGAATTACGACTAGTGTGGAAAAACACCCAGTGAATTGGTTTTAACGGTATTATCTTGTGTGTGTGGGGGATAAGCTGCGCTTGACAACTTTAAGAAGCTCCTGAGATGTGAACACGGAGACTGAATGACACTGTTATTGCCAGATTTGAGAAGAGTCTGCTTTAGAGCACCCATACAGCCTAGATTAATAAGGATTAATAAGGAATATGTTTTTAATACTTCCAATTCACTCAAGATGAAGACCTGTACGCTCTGATAAATTGTCATCCGGAAGTAAAATGGGAAAATATGTGAGATATGGAGCTTCGAACACGTTGGGATGCCCCTGAGTCGGACCGATAAGGTAGTTATCCTTATCCATGCCGTTTAATGTCGTACACCTTCATTCAATCACTCGACTTCTCAGGATGGTGGTGTACAGAGTAATGAGCAGTGCTTCTTCATAGTGCAACCATACTGGCCACCAATTCATTTAAGCGATGTCAGAGTTAATTTAGGATGAAATATGATGTTCCTGACGTACGGTCAATGAGTGTTAAGAGGATGGTACGGAAACTGGAATCGACAGTATCATTGATCCCTTCTTATGGCAAAGGAAACATGGAACATGGAGCGCCGCGCCAAAATGTGTCTGGGGGAAGACACAGGGAGATCACTTCCAGCATTGCATCTAATGCAATCAATTACACATACGTCAACGTATGTAAGGAATTCTTGTGGTTCAGATTGCTTCATTATAACGGGAGTTATTATAGAATATTTGGGACCTCTTTCGGTATATATTTTATGCAAAGCTTTTAGGAATTATGAAGTCAATTTAATTTAAATATAATTGTTTTTCTTTATATAGCGCTTTTAACAATGCTCATTGACATGATCGCTTCATAGCTTTACATTTTTTACAAAATCAGCTACAGTAGAAAGTTTCTGTTAGCCTTTTAAATTTAACCTATTGTGCGCATTTCATTTTTTATTAATTTTTGGACATTAAGATGGGTCTGCAGTGGGCTGGTTCGGGAAAGTGAGAAAAAAATCCCAGCTTTTTCTTTGTTTTCCATTGTTATATATTTTTTGACTGTCCAGGGTGTACCTCGCCTTGTGCCCTAGGTGAGTGTGACCTCATATAAGAAGATGGTCTTCACTGCCTTGTTGCTCATCTCTGCTGTTCTGTGGTGGGCGTGGCTCAGCAATAGCTCATTTACACAGACACTGAAGTGGTATATTTGGAGAAGGAGTGAAATAAAGAGAGTATGAGGTAAGAAATGCATTATAAAAGGTGCATTTCAGCTGGAGCATTAACACACACACACACACACACACACACACGCACACTTTGGGGAGCTCTCTCAGGGTTGCGTGGGGCCTGGAGCCTATCCCAGGAGACTTAGGGCATAAGGCGTGGTACACCCTGGATGGAGTGCCAATCTATTACACAGCGAACATACTCACACACTCATTCAAAATTTGGGAACGCCAATTAGCCTGATCTGCATGCCTTTGGACTGTGGGATGAAACCGAAACCCACCAAGCACGGGGAGAACATGTAAACTCCATGCACACAGAAACTGGAATCAAACCCGGACCCTGGAGGTGGAAGGCAACAGTACTAACTACACCACCATGCCGCCCAAGTGCAAGTTATCCGAAGTCTGTTAAATGTTTCATTAGGTTTAACTAATGTAAAATAAGATTTAACTGTATTGTATGTAAAGTAAATACATGATTAATACTTAAAGTTTCTTTTAGCGGATTTAAGAGCAACAACGCATCTAGGCATGGAATGAGAGGAATGTTCTCAACAGATCGTTGAAGACGTCTTTCAAGAGGCCGTGACTCTGTTGATCATTTACCTTCTTCTGTAAACTGAACTAGAATTCTCTTAACAGTAGTAAGGGGGAATTAAATATTCCTAGCTGTTTGACTCTGGAACAGTCCACCCTCAGACTGATGAACAATTCGTCTTCTTTGGAATTCATACTTGAAGATGGGTCTATACCAGCCGAAAAAGAAGAAAACAAATGGCAGTCATGATAATGACAACAACTCCTGCTACTTCTTGCATGTCAGGGAATATTTCCAGGAAATGGTACGCAAATAACCATTCTCGTAACTCATCCCGCTTGTGTATTACTGTCTTCCATTCCGACGCACCAAGTGGATTATTTTCTCCTCAACAATTCAGTTAACTGAGCTGGTACTTTAAATGACTGTACGGCTTAACAAGAGACGTTGACGCAATACACACACAGATTAGGTAGGACAGACTGTCAAACCAGAAGCGATTCAAATGAAAACCTCCACGCATGCACACACAGTGTATAGCATGATCTCATTTGGAAATCTCATGCTTTTCGCATTTATAAAGCTTTTTCATCTGAGCACATAACATCACAGTATAAGTAAAAGATGCCGTCTCACAAAGTCGACAGCAATCTGCGGCCTTTTTTTGAATTGAATTGAATTCCATCTGAAATGATGAAGCATGTTGATAAATGTCCCAAGATCCAAGATAATGTGGGTGTAGTTTATTCATTTTCTCATTCTATGCTCGAAAAGATCCTATCATACTTTAGGCGAACAAATATCGGAATATTGAGCCACACTGATGCATTTAACACAAATAACACGACTGATTTATGATTAATTGATAATGTGGTATTTGAGGTAGTGAAGCTTCACAAGATCGATGTACTGAGACAGTGGTTTTCACTTAGAACGTAAGGAATTCGTTTATATTTTGCTAAAATGAAATCCTGGAAATTGTTGCTGTGGAGTTCTCGATTCGGATTAATTATATATTAACAAGCTTGTTTTTATATATTATTGTTTCTATATTAACAGCTTATTTACAGTGAACAAAGTAACACAATATGATCTTAGTCTAATAATAAACAGATTAAATATGTGTTGCAATTTAACAAGGGAACATGTTTGGTATGAAAATTATTGATATGGTGGAGTTTTCTGTAAGGAGACAAAAACGCATGAAAAGAATCACTTTATCAGCCAGAAGTAAAGGCTTTCCACTTCCATATATGAAGTCTTTATCTGAAGGGTTGGACAACAAAATGAGATAAATCCATTTTGGCCTTTTTGGGAGAACAAAACAAACAAGAACTGCAAACCTAGACACTATTTTGTGCATGGTTTCTTGAGACACAAGGGTGTTGTAAAGCATAATATTAAGTCAATTTTATTTTTGTTATATCAGCATGAATTCTGCAAAACACTATAAATCCACCTACCGCAGTTTGTTCCAATTTATAAATAATTCATTTGTAGCAATGTAAATATGTAATTTAGTATTAATATGTTAGTTGAGTTTGTGTTTACTGTATATACACAAGGGC
>JAOTRS010001483.1:0-11525 GCA_028565755.1 Dinotopterus cunningtoni | reverse complement strand
CGGTGAGCCTAGCCACTGAGTGTCCCGGTGAGCCTAGCCACTGAGTGTCCCGGTGAGCCTAGCCACTGAGTGTCCCGGTGAGCCTAGCCACTGAGTGTCCCGAGTTCTTAGTGTGTGATTAGCTATTAGGTAAGTGTAGCTTAGTGCATGTCGGGCTAAAGACATGCTGAGCTAGATGTATGTGTAGCTGACTGCCATGGTTAAGAGCTCTTAACCATGTTTAGCTAATAGCCATGTCTAGCTGATTGCCATGTCTTTAGCCCTAGTCCTGTCTCCTTGTCTCTCGTCTCTCCTTGTCTCGTCGGGTATCTAGTCTCGTCCTGTTTCAGCTCCACGCGTAGTTTGTGTGTCCTGTCACGTGTGTCCTGTCACGGGGGGGGGGGTATGTCTGGAGACTGGAGGTGAGATTTAATCCCAGAACCTTTGATGTTTGTAGTAACAGTAGCATGTTGCAAGTTGACTGTCATGATTTACGCTCTCACAGCATCATAGGTTTATATTAATGTGCTTGTTCTAATACATTATCTAATATGTTAATGGATCTGTTCTACTAGAGTCCTACTGGAAGCTCTGACGGTCCAAATTACAGAAACTCATGTCAGGAGTCTCCGTGCCAGAGAATGGAGCCAATACATGGACGCCGCTGCCAGGAGCTCCATTACTGCTCTCACCAGGAACACAATACCTGAAAAGGAACCTCATCGTAAAGCTAAATACCTGTTGCTATATAAGGTTTGGACAGCTTTTGTTTTCACTAAGGTGTCAGATTGAATCCCATTACCTTGCTCTGTTTATAAAAAGTTTGCAATAGATCAGTTCAGTAATGTCTCTAAAGTTATTTTAAACATCATAGGTGCCTCACGGTCTTTAACAGGAGGCTCTGAATAATTTCCTCCACTGTACAGTAAGCTGCTTCATGATTTTTAGAGCATCTTATAAGCTTTTTTCTTTCTTTTTCTTATTTAAAGAGGCACTTGCTTGATTAAAAGCTTTTAAAAATCTTTGGAAAAAAGTTCTCTCGAGGAACAATCCACCACCTCCGCTATTAGTCTCAATTATTAAACCTGGGGAAATTAGCCATTAATGGAAAGCCAAAAAAAATGAATATACGGTATATACTCTATATACTGTAGGAAAATTTATGGAGATGATTTCTGATTTATACTGAAAAGGTTTCTGTAAATATAATACACATGGTGATGGTGATTCAGTGTATCTGTAAATCTTTTGTATTTGTTATGCTTACACACACACACAACTGCTTGTTCAAAGAAAAGACAGATTATTTTAGCTCATACCAACTTCTCATCATTGCATAAGCTAATCCATCTTAATTTCTTGCCTGTATCTCACACACCACTTCACAGCTCTCCCCACACAACTGAAGCTGGCACATGTTCAATTTACTAAAAAAAAGAAAAAATAGATGTCTAGTCTCACTTCAGCCAAAGCATCTTAGAATGTTACTGCCACCTAGTGTGTGTGACACCGGGGGAAAGAATGGCTACGGTTCATTGAAGAACAGAGGGTTCACTGGAGTATAAAAAGAAGTCGAAGAGCGAGAAATGAATATGTCAGATTTTAAAAGAGATAAGAGATTTCTCAGTCCCTCGTATGATACTTACAGAACTGAAAGGAAATATTATAGTCCTGTATAAAGGTTAATCAATAAATAATGCAGATTGTACCAGGTCCTAATGAAAGTACCTTAAACCTGACTCGGGTTCTTCAATTATCATTAAATCCATAAAATCCACCAAAGTTGGACATGGAGCAGTGGTGCCTCAGCAGTTACGGCTCTGGGCTAGGGGAGAGAAGGTGTATCGCAATCATGCTATCTGGAACTACTTAGTTTTTAAAGTATTTTTATCTCTGTCTCTAAATTTCAAAACATTTCTGTTAATTGTTAATTATTAATTGTGGCAATTAAATATTAAAGCTGCAAAAAATACTCAGAGGGAGAAATGTCAGCATGAAGTGTGAATTCTGTCTCTGACACCTCCTCAACCTCAGCCACAAAACTCCAGCTCATAATTAAACTCAACAAGTAGAACTTAACACCAACAGCACTGTGTCCATCAAGCCGAGTCCTTTTGGACATTTGTCCTTGCTGTAACTGTGATGCTGTTTGGATCAGCTCCAGAATCAAATCACTGATTAAAATACTAATTTTATATAAATCCTACAAACAGCCAAGCAGTTCTTGAGAAATCACACTGATGGACAAATAGACAGACAGATTGATGGACTGACAAACACATGTGCATGGGACGGTTTTCAGTTTAGTTTCTCTTCATCATTTTTAATTTTTTCTATTTTTATTTTCCAAAACTCACACTGTAACCGTCTCAGTGTGAGTCTTATCTTGGTCATGACAGTATAAGTGTGTTAAGGTAAAAAACATCTGTTCTGTTTACTCTCCAAGTTTCCCCTAATCCTGTTTGGTTCATGTTCCAGTTCTGGATGTGGATGTTATAATAATTTATAAACAATAAAGCTCCATTGTCATGGCAACTGCATGGCTTTGACCTAAGACACCCAGAGGTCCCATGACTTACAAACACTGATTTCTTTTTCCAGGAGGTAAAGCAGCATGGCTGGAGCAGGTCCATACTGTAGCTGTGATGTTTCATATTAAGGCTGCGTCTGTCATCATGCACAAATAAACTCACTAAGTGGGAAGCAGAACATGTGAGCTAAAACAGTGAATACACTTCTAAATAATAATAATAACAATAATAATAACAATAATAATAATAATAATAATAATAATAATAATATACAAACCACTGTACATTTTACTTCTTTTTTAAACACACACTGATAAATCATTTAATCAGTAACCCAAAAACTATTCCATTAACACAAGAGCTTGCAAATAAGAACATTTTTGTCTTGAAATGGCTGAGACCTTAAAGAGTACAGACTTTAAAGCAGCTGAGCTGTTTTGGCCTGATGAGGCCGCTCATGCAGGTCCAAGGCCATTCATGGATGGTTTGGTGAAGCTGGTTGTTACAAAAATAAGATAAATACAGGAGTTCATGATAGGTTTTCAGGCTTTATTTTATAAGAGTTTTAATACAGTAATGTGGCAGATATAAATAATATGCAGGGTTCACATACCTGAACATATTGGATCACATGTCATGTATTACAGTAGAATAGTGATGTATTATACAGTGGGGCAAAAAAATATTTAGTCAGCCACCGATGGTGCAAGTTCTCCCACTTAAAAATATGAGAGAGGCCTGTAATTTTCATCATAGATATAACTCTATAAAAGACAATAAGTAATACTTATTTCCACCCTAATTTGCAAATAAATTCTTTACAATGTGATTTTCTGGATTTTTCTTACTTTGTCACTCATAGCTGAGGTATACCCATGATGATGAAAATTACAGGCCTCTCTCATCTTTTTAAGTGGGGGAACTTGCACAGTTGAATACTAAATACTTTTTTACCCCACTGTATTTTTTAAAACAGGTATTCATAACTATAAAGATAAATGAAAATGTGAGCTCGGCCATTAAAAAAAAAGCCTTACAGATGATATTAGACTGTAATATTAGATAACTGATACTGGCAACCTGTAGACGTCTCATGAGTCCAAGCATATGGACAAGTACAGTAAAACCTCGGATTGCGAGTAACGCGGTTTGCGAGTGTTCCGGCAAGACGAGCAAAGATTTTTAATAAATTTTGACATGAAAAACAAGCAAGTCTTGGTTTACGAGTACTGAGTATCATGTATCACACATGCGGTACTTGTTTTGACGCCGAGCGTCACGTGATCACAACTGAGCTAATGTTTTTTCTCTCTCTTGTGCTGCGGAATTGTGGGTAATCGTCTCCCCTGCTGGGTCTAAGTGTGCGTCTCTCACTGGTATAATCAGCATCCGTGCACACATTTTCTCTTTCAGCCTATCGTTATGTGTGCGCGCACGCTTAATTTGACACTGTGCCGGTTCTCTCTCTCTCTCTCGCCTTTAGTGTGTGTGTGTGTGTGTGTTTGTGAACCAGCACGGTGTCAAATTACGCGTGCGCGCACACACATAACGACAAACCCAAACACACACAGCGCCTGTGCGCATAAACGGAAACGCTTATCTGTCAGGATTTATTTTTACTTTTTTTTTAAAGGTAAAGTGCGGGTTAATTTGTTTTATTTTTACTTTATATTTTGTATTAATTATTTTTATGTATTTATTTTTTTGGGCTGTGGAATATATAATTTAAGTTTCTATTATTACTTATGTGAAAATTAAATTTGTTTTTCGAGTGTTTTGGAATTACTTCCGGCATGAATTATGCTCGTAATCCAAGGTTCCACTGTATTAATAATTAGGAGCCCAAAGTAAATAAGCCATGCCTGGAAGATCATGATCTGAACAAGTTTTCCCAGCTGGCACACAGTACAACAAAGACTCTTAGACCAGACAGGAAGAAAAGATGATGGTGGATATGGTCGAAATATTTTTTTCAGTTCGCTAATAACATGCTTTTTCTCTTTCTCTTTTACTCGGTCATCAGTTTCTTCAGAGAAGATTGAGGTTCATGATCCTGGACCACTCGAAAAGCTGCTCCACCTCTCACTCTCTCTCTTCATCTCATTCTCTATCCTTTTCTTTTATTCTTTTTCCTATCAAGAATCAAAAAGCCAAGCCAGAAACAAAAGAAGTGAGAACAGGGATTTCTCACTTAGGATGGTAAGTATAACGAGTCAGCCCTGGGAAACATTCCTTACCTAGCCATCACTAATGTTTTACTTTGCCAAAAATTATGATAGACAGCAACTGTAAGAAAATATAATCTACAAATGTGTATTCCTCCTGGTGTGATGCATCTGTGCCCTCTGTTATGTAGAAGGAACGAGTAACACAAATGGCTCTTTCCTCAGCACTAATCAGCATGGGTTAAGTTGTCGTGCTGCTTAAAAATTTAATTACTTATGAAAAGCAGCAAAGAGGCATTTATGAATTTCAGTTTCACTGCATGCAAATTTATGTGGATTATAATTCATGCAGGGGAAATATATGCATCACAAACAGCAAATGTAACAAGTATTAGCTTCAAAATGTTCTGTGACTAACTGAATTCTACCAGTATTGTAAATAGGTATAGCGGTTCAACAAGGTGGAGTGAAACACACACCAGGTTCCAAAGAAAACAGTGTTCTTTAATTTATAGGTTATAAATAATTAAGTGTCATCTCACAGTAGCCAGGACTGCCCGGAACAGGTGGAGGTGTCCAGATGGTGAAGTCAGTCACGGTGACCTATCAGGGTCGCTGTCAGGCAAGAAGCGCTGGCGGGCCGCGCTAAGTTGAGCAGAAGCTGGCTATGTCAGGGATGCCACAGGACACTATCACAAGCTTTTGTGAGCTGCTTTCTCCGTGACAAAATGTTCCCTGAGTTCCCGAAGTCAGTGGCTACAGGAAATGATTGTAAGATGGTGCACTGAAAAAACTACTCATCAAACTGGCCCTCCCTGGCCTTTTTATAGGCCGAAGCTGACAGCGAGATGGTAGGTCATTATCCATGTCCAGGCCTGTTGAGTTAGGGCGTCCCACCCCTCCACTGTCCACAGCAAAGCTGTCCATGGTGCTGAATGCACACTGTGTTTGCCTTTTGGTGTTTGATGCGGAACTGTCGAATGCAAATGGCTTATTTGCAATGTATTAACTGAATTTGTTCTTCTCCACTGAGATGTTCAACTTTGTAACAACTTTGTTTTATTAGTGGGGGAAAAAAATGACAATAATTCAGTGTACCCTTTACTATACAGATTTACTATATAGGAACTGTTTGATGTGTGTGTTTATAATTAACTTTGTGGAAACTAAGGCAGAAGTAGAAATACGCAGTGAGACTGGGGCTGATATCTTTTTATCCCAGACTAAAAAAAAATAAAATAATAATCACTAGTCTTACTAATTGTCATGACATATCCAACCTACCTAGACAAAAAGCATTCTCACTTGAATCACTGTAACCTGCAACAATGTCCAACACTTTCCTTAAACTGGCTACATAGTTGCAAAAAGATTTCTTCCTGGGGTATAAATAAGGCCCATATTAACACTTTTTTCCCATTAACTGAAAAGAAAGAATGTTGCTGCATTTCTGCTTTACTTTTTTTTTTTCCAATTTAGCAAACAATGCTCTCAAACCAACACAAGCCTACTTTCCTTTTATAACTGAAATCTCTTACAAGCCTTGTCATATTATTCTCAGCAACTGCAGTAAAATTAAGATGATATTGTCCTCTATAATTACAAACTAATCTCTGTAATCACAGCAGTGATAAATTTTTTTTTCTTGGACATAAGGCAGAATACAATGTTATAAACTGTGCCAGGTTTAAATATTTATATAAAAACAAAAATATGCACAAATATGAGATTGGGCGATTAGCATATTCACTTTTCCATATTTCCTTTTTTCTCTCTAATCCAGTTTAAAGCTTGGGTATGAGGCCCTTTAGGTATTTCTCATACTGGTAATAATTACTCCTGATAACCCTGTGCATGAAACATGTGGAGGAGGAGAGAGGAGAGTGGTCTGTGGACAGCTACACAGTACAACTCTTGATTCTTTTCTTGAGCTTATGATTCTGATTGGCCAGACAGTGATAATTCTTTTACAATACCATCAGCCTGCAGCAACAAAAGTTCTTCAACTTTAGCCCCAGGGTCCATGAACTAGGTCTGCGCGTGTTCCCCAGACTTGACTTGTGAAAAAAAAAAAAACCCTGGTTAAAAATAAAAATCTAAAAGTCAATTGAAACAATTGGATACAGTGTAGGAAAAGGTCAAATAAGCCGGTGAGCCTTTTGCTCTCCATGCCATAGCCAAGTGAAGGAACTTAGGCCCTGATTCCACTGAGCTGAATTAGCTACTGACCTTTCCCGAGGCCTCCAGATTTAAAGCTGGCTCTAAAGTCTTTGCAGTCTCTACCAGTGTGGTTAACTTTTCATGCATAGCGATCCCCAACCGAGCGGTTAACTATAGAAATAAATTCGTAAGGACATGAAAGCGGCTCTACAGCTCATTATTAGAGCAATTTAAGCAATAAGGACATGTTATTGACAATAATGTTTCAATATCCAGCCGTTAAGGAATTTAACAATGTTTTACTGAGCCCTAAATAAATGATAATAAAACCGGTAATGACACTACCATCATAAAGAGAAATTAAAACAATGCTACTGACTATTATGAACTATTACGGAGGTGTTAACAATATGATGACATCATTATGCTATGCTATGTTTTTTGTACTTATTGTATTTTGTTTTGTGATGAAATAAAGCTGCTCACAGCGCGCACACTTTTACTTTCCAAAAGGCAGCATTTATTTAGCGAGTACATACTGTATATTTCAGTTTTGTTGTTTTTATGGGGTACTATTATTGATTTTACATTTTGTCTGCTTTGCAAAAATTGCCACCCTTGACTGAAATCAAGCTGTTCATATCGCCTTTTACAAAATGAAAGTGCATTCGATGTGAGCAGCTTTATTTTAGTCATAATTTCACAACCACATTCCAGCCATTTGTGGTCAAATAATTATTCAATGCTGGTCAAAAACAGCAATAAAGCATGATTATTATAATTTGAATAATAAAAAGCCTGTGTGTAATTATTATTATTATTGTTACCTTTGGGTTTTGCTTTCCTTTTTCAGTAGTTTTCATTCCTAGCATCTTTGTTTGATTGCACAGTTGAATGCGTTTATATACAATGGAACCTCGGATTGCGAGTAACGTGGTTTGCAAGTGTTCCAAAAGACGAGCAAGGTTTTTAATAAATTTTGACTTGGAAAATGAACAAGTCTTGGTTTACGAGTACCGAGTATCATGTTTTACACATGCGCTTCTTGTTTTGACACCAAGCATCATGTGATCACAACTGAGCCAATGCTTTTTTTCTCTCTTGCGCTGCGTAATTGTGGGTAATCGTCTCCCCTGCTGGGTCTTAGTGCGTGTGTCTCACTGGTATAATAAACATCCGTGCATGCGTATACTGTTTACTATAACACTGTGACCACATGTGTGTGCGTAAAACATATTTTATTTTTTGTTTGACAGCGCGTGTGTACTGTTTATTATAAAACACGTGTATGCGCATGTATAAAGAAAAAGCAAGTGTCATTAGAAGGTTAAAAATCCATTTTCTCCCTCAGCCTGTCATGTGTGTGCGTGCGTAATTTGACATTGTGCCATTCACACTCTCTCTCTCTCTCTCTCTCTCGCCTCTGGTTTACTGTGTAAGATGAGAACAGGGAGACAGGAGGGGCTGGAGGGGCTGAAAACAAGAGTCTTCTTTTACTCTAGCCTCAGACACACACACACACACACACACAGCGCCTGCGCGCACAAACGGAAACACTTATCTGTCGGGATTTATTTTTACTGTAAAGTGCAGGTTAATTTGTTTAAATTTTACCTTATATTTTGTATTAATTATTTTTATGTATTAATTTTTTTGGGCTGTAGAATGAATAATTTGAGTTTCCATTATTTCTTATGGATAAATTAAATTTGGTTTACGAGTGCTTCCGGAACTAATTATTTTTAAATTATGCTCGTACTGTATATTGTTATTATTATTATTATTATTATTATTATTACTAATTTTTTAAATCTATTTATTTCTGTTTTCATTTTGTGACTTGATTCTGAGCTTCGGCAGTATGAGTGTATGCTGCCGTCATACATTACACATAATATTGTGTGTGTGTTGTTTTTACGATTCTCTCGTGTTATCCCTTGAATGTTGCCGTGAATATAAATAGTGATATAAATAGTTTTGTAGTGTACACAGAGCCTAACCCATGCAGGGTTAGGTGTACAATATGGTGGATATGTATAAGGTGTGTGGTGTATGTGTGTAAGGTGTGTGATGTATGCATGCTGGGGGCGTCGTGTGCGCACAAAATCAACGCCCTTATTTTCAAAATCTCACACCAAGCTTTTCTGAAAAGTTGGCAGCTATTCCACACATATTTTAGGAAAATAGAAATTATATGGTAAATTTGTCATCAGACTATATTCTAAAATTAACAGACATTTTAGATTAAAATTTTTTTTGTGCATTGGAGTTATTAATATATTTTTAATCGTGTTTAATCATAACTGTTTTTCTTAAAATTTCTATTTGTATATTTTGTCATTACTTCCATCTACTGTACATTAATTATGAGGATTTCTGGCTGCTGATTGCTGCCGAGCAGGCAAGGAGGTAATAAAAACCAGTAAAGACTCTACTGTATAAATAGACATCAAATCAATAATGACTGGATAACGGCGCTTATGAGTCGATACTAAAGCATTATCGAGGTGTTAATGTCAGGAGGGGCAGCCCAAATTTTTTAACATGCTCCATTCCCCCGCCCCCCAATCATAACGACACTGGGAACCATGTCAGAATTCATACAGAGCCCAAAATATACTGTAAGCAGCCGTTACCTTCCTGTACCAAGCTCTCCAGTGGTCATGACGAATTTGCATCAGTCTAAATTTGGGAGCACATTCGCGTCGGTGGAATGGGGCCTTAACCAGATTTCCTTTGACTCACAAGGTTAGCACTGCGAGGTTGCACTCGCACTAACTGCTAATGAAATATTGATTAGAAATATCCTTTGAAGATAAAAGAACAATCCAAATGTAAACAAAGTGAAAAAAAATACAGGTAATTAATTTCTGCTTCAATGCAATTGACTTTTTATTAGGGTTAATCAAAGATTATTAGTAATTACTGAACAAAAATGTAAAAATCAATTCATAAAATGGCTGTGATTAAAGAGAGTGCCTAGTGAAAGTAACAAACACACTGATTATGCTTGTATTTAAAAGTGATAATGCAAAGCAAAACTACTAAAGTGAATAACTTTTTTTTCACTTGCAGCAAATTAAACTATGAGGATCTAGAAAGAAAATAATGGAATCCTTTCTATTTTGCATGAAAATATAAAAACCTAAAAAAAGAAAAGAAGAAAAACTACTATGATCACCACCATCCCTCATCAAGCAGTAACCCACCTGGACAATAAGTGCACTTCTGTTCAAATGCTGTTCATAGACTTTACTTGAGCATTCATCAGCAATGTGATTGGAAAGCTGAGCCTGCTAAGCCTAAACATATCCCTCTGCAACGGGATTCTAAATTTCCTCACTGGGAGACATCAGTCTGTCTGGATTGGAAGCATATTCAACACCATCACAATAAGCATTCTGTTTGCAATATTTTGCTATTTTTTTTTTGTCTTAAAGGATTGGGACTAAACAGCTGTGTGCCCATAACAAAACCACTTGTTAGTACTGTAAGACTAATCAGATAAAGGTCTTCAGTATGCTAGAGAGCATAGAGATTAGACTTTTAAGCGGTGGAAAAAGATCATGTGATCTGATAAGTCCAGATTGAGGCTGGAGGTAGTGCTATGATCTGGCGTTACTTCAGGTTCTTTCCTGTTGGTTAAGGCATATTCCAGGATTCAGACTGGTTCTGGGAGCATGAGGAATCTTTTTCACACATGAAGCTTTTACATGGACAAAAATCAGTTTTTGGGCATCAGCTGCTCAACTTTTATTCTGGCCCACTTACACCTTCAGTTGCATTGGATAGAAGCTTTATTTACTTAACAGAAATTTTTAAAAATTGAAAGAAGTATGTTGTAGAGGGAACAGGAAGGTTTGATTAATCACCATTTGTCACTTTTCCCTCAGTGTAAGACACAGCGCATCCTCAGCGATGAAAAACCCTGAACCCTCATTCAGTAGAAGCAGTGGAATATTAATTATTTCCTCATGTAGCTTGTGGTTTTAAGACATTTCTATTTCATGGCATAATTATTAAAGAGCTGAGTGTCTCTGGTGATAGATCCCAGCCATGACCCTAATTAAGAGGACGGAATGAAGCAACCCCACCAAGCAATGAAGGGCAGAGGGCGATTTATCTGGGAATGGAGATGATGGAGCTCATGCGTCCTTCTTATTGGATTTACACAGCGGTTTTGTTTGAATGTAAACTTAAAATTACATGTTCTGATGAGATAAGAAATAAGGATCAGGAGGAAGAAATTTAAAGCTTAGTGACAAGGTTTAAAAGCAAAAACTGTCAATTAGGAAGTGAATGTTCTCACCAAAACTACTGCTTTGGTGAAACTTCTGTTTTTTTTGTTTTTTTTTTTACTGAAAAAGTAAAAAAAAAAAGAAATTAATTGATTTAATTAATAATTAAATCAATTTTAGTTGGTTGGCGGAGTATTTTATTGGAAAAAGAGTTTAATAGCAAAATAAGATTCATTAACAATACTTCTCAAATTAAATCACTTACTCAAATCTTTTAACCAGACTTGCATCTTAGCGCTATGGAGTTCATAAATCTCTCTGTCTTTCAGCTGTTCCCTTTCAGGGGTTGCCACAGCGAATCATCCGCCACCATCCAACCCTATCCTCCGCATCCTCTTCTCTCACACCAACTAACTTCATGTCCTCTCTCACTGCATCCATAAATCTCCTCT
>JAOTRS010001456.1:0-11820 GCA_028565755.1 Dinotopterus cunningtoni | reverse complement strand
CATGAAGTTAGTTGGTGTGAGAGAAGAGGATGCAGAGGATAGGGTTAGATGGAGGCAGATGATTCGCTGTGGCGACCACTGAAAGGGAACAGCCGAAAGACAAAGAAGAAGATGCTAAAATCTTTTGCTTATTTTTTGATACCACTGTATTTGTAGATTTGAATTTTGCTAAATGTACATCTTATTTAATGTTAGCCAACTCTTGACAGCGTATATAACAGATCGAACTATAATATTAATTATAGCTAGCAAATGGAATGTGAACTATGAGGGTGAATCAAAAATTTCCCGCACTCCGGTTATATTAAAGCTTTCCGTTCAAAGCACCCGGCTCCCCAGTCACTGCTTATCATTACTGGTGACGAGACACGGATTTATCACTACGAGTCTGAGAGCAAACAGCAGAGTATGGAACGGAAACATCCTCAATCACCGACCTAGATAAAGTTAAAAAGTCAACCATCAGCAGGAAAAATAAAGATGTTTATTTATAATATGTATATATTATGAGTCTTCTGGGATTCTCAAGGGGCAGAATTGGAACATTATCAGGAAAAAGGTTTAACAATTAACAGTGCTCATTACAGTGAGACACTTGTTGAGCTAAAGCCTAAACTTTGGATTAAATACAGAGGACTGATATACAAGGGTGTTGTGATCTCGCATGACAATCCACGTCTGCACATTTCTTTCTACACTGGCAACATTTTGCAAAATCTTGGTTTTGAGGTGTTAAAGCGTCCTCCCTATAGTCCCGATTTCACTCGATCAGACCTTCACCTGTTTGGTCCCCTGAAAGCAGCCTTACAAGGATGAAGATTTACTTCTGATGAAGAAATAAAGAAAGCGATGCAATCGTGGCTCGCAGCGCGGCTTAAAAAAAGTTTACCGTGGGAATATGAAAGCTTGTCGACAGTGTATTGGAAAGCAAAGGCATGAAATGATGTACTTGTCATTTCGAAAAGTTCATTAAGACAAATTCTACTGCCAGAGTGCGGATCATTTTTGACTCACCCTTGTATTATTCCTTCAAACTCCTCCTGTGTGAGCCGCTTGTGTTGGTATAAACCTATTCTACAGTACACTCCAAGATCTACAGATTATCTCTTTTGGAAGTCCAATGTGTTTTGAAGCTGAAAGGTGGAGTATCTCAGAAATTATTTTTTAAATTGAAAAAAAAAAAAAATGCATTAATGAATATGACTAACTGAATATGACAAACGCAGCAGGAGCCATGTACATGACCCTGTGCCACGCCACAGTAGTATATTGGAGAATTTGGGGGGGGGAACAGATTATACTGCCACCATCTGTCTGTCTTAAGAAATAAGTCACCATTTTCATTTGTACAGCAGACCAGTATTAAAGGAAAAACCTTATCACAATCAGAGTTACAGTAATACCTACTTTTTGAATATCCACGTAGGTGTGCCGGTTGACTCCATCTGATTCGGTCAGCATTTCGGAGGAGCAGAGAACTGCACACGAGAGTAGTTTAAGGGTTATTTAAAAATTTATTTATTTATTTATTTTTACAAATATTGTGGAATATACACATCAAACAAAATGACTTCTTTTGAAGAGATTTAGTGTAATCATTTTGTTTAGCATTTATTTCGTAACTATGAAAAATTTGCCAATCCTGGGCGATACAACAATTTGTACCACAACCTCTTAAACCGTTCAATTCTCAGTGGTCACATTAATACTGATTTTAAAAAATCTGTATATTTTAACAATGACAAAAGGGTTTCCTTTCTAATTCCATGGTCTTTATTTCTTTCTACACTGTAAAAGGTACCCTCCCCCAGGGTGTACCCCACCTCATGCCCCAAGTCTCCTGGGATGGGCTCCAGGCCCCCCGCAACCCTGAATCCAGGATATAGCGATCTAAACAATGAGCGAGCAAGCGAGTAGGTGTTAAATAATGCTAAAGGTATCAAAAATATGCAATAGTCTGCTTTGAACAGTTGATATTGAGATGTATCTGCTACGCATTCTCTGTATAGTCTTCATAACGGCTCCAATCTAGGGTTCTGTTTGTTAATTGCTGATTTCTGAGGCTGGTAACTCTAAATGAACTTCTCCTCTGCAGCAGAGATAAGTTTTGGTCTTGCTTTCCTGATCATGGTGCTTGATGGGTTTTGACTGGTACTGTAAATATTGCAAAAAAATGTCAGCCAACATAATGTGGCCAAAAGTATGTGGACACTGAAACATCACACATATACTGTATATGCTTGTTGAACATCCCATTCCTGATTTATTCCTCTTTTTGCAGTTATAATGACCTCCATTCTTCTGAAAAGGCTTTCCCCTAGATTTTTTTTTTTATTCAGTTACAAGAGCACGGTTGAGATCAGGCACTGATGTTTGTGTTTGATGAGGTTGAGATCAGATCTTTGTGCAGGCCACTTGAGTTCTTCCACTCCAACCTTAACACGCCATGTCTTCATGGAGCTTGCTTTGTGTACAGGTGCAGATTTGAGCTTCTTATTTTCCTGGAGAAGAGAAACTGTAACGCTAGAGCATACAAAGATGTTCTATATAACTGTGTGGTTTAAACTTTGTTTGAGGGTAGGTTGCTGTACGGCTATTACAATCAGGTGTCCACAAACTTTTGTCCACTTTCACAGCCCCTGTGTTCATGGAGTTTGCATGTTCTCCGAATGCTGGGTGGGTTTTCTCTGCGTACTCTGGTTTCCTCCCAAAGTCCTAAAACATGCAGATTGGGTGGGAATGGAACCCAAGCCCACTGGTAGGAGTATATAATAGTTGGTGATCATATTTTAATCATACCATAAAAATCTTAAAGCTTAATCTCTATCATTACAGCTGAATTTCGATCTCATCTTATACTGATTACATCATCATTATCGTCTAACTAACTAACCCCTAAAGCAAAGCTCCTCTGTTCAAAAACAACACTCACTCCATCACAAGCAACACCCAACTGTCTTGACTTTTCCCTTTAAACCACGTGACATCTGGACTTTGTGTCAAGTCACTGCATGTCTTTAATTACAGACTCCTAAGCTAAAAAACAAACATCCTCTACCGCATTAAAGTCGAACAATCCATGCAATTTGCCCTGACATTAATAACTCACCCCGTTTTTCTTACTGTAATCGAACCCTTGGAGAAACACACCATACACAAGGACGCCGCCATCTTTCTCCAGTGCGCGCAGACGTACTGACGTACTGTGACGTAATCACGTTACGTAAAGCACCGAGGCTCAGAAGGCGGATGAGGCTTCTTTTATTTACTTCTTTCCCCTCCCACTTTTTGTTATTTATTTGTCCGCTTATTTTTTTTTTTTTACTCTGTCTACTGTTATTATTTATTTGTATATTTTATTTATTGTATTTTTTGTGTAGAACTTTCAATTAACTGTTGATAATTATTTGTATACTTCAATCTTTTACACCTGAAACTTGTACTTTCATATTTTTTTTAATATTGTAATTATAATTTATTGTTATTAAAAAAAAGTCAAGCGGAAAAGGCGGTTCTTTAAAAAAAAAGGCCCACTTCAAAGCCCTCAGAGTCACGTGACCATTTAAATGATCATATAAAATTTTATCCCGTCGTGCCAGTGTTGCCAACTTAGCACCTTTGTCGCCAGATTTAGCGACTTTTCAGACCCCCTTGACGACTTTTTTTCAAAAAAGCGCCTAGCGACAAATCTAGCGACTTTTGGACAAACCTTAGCAACTTTCCAAATGTCGCCAGTTTTCCCGGTACAGTTACTCATCTCCCTGTGTCTGCTCTGATCAGTGAGCGCTAGCTCTGGCTGAAAGGAGCAGCATATTCCCGTGACCGCACGGCAGCTGACATAGATGTGAATGAGCTGCGCATGTGCAAACGGTGTTGCCACGGACCAATCACTTACCTGCTTCTCCTTTGCTTGAAATAAAACTATTTAATTTGACCGTTTCTTATTTTTTCTTATTTATTTATTTTTTTCAATAGGCAAATATACGCATGTCGTCATCTAGCGACATTTGGCGACTTTTCGAGCAGACTTTAGCTACTTTCCATTGAAAATAGTTGGCAACACTGAATGCTGGTTGTGATCGAAAGTTGTCAGAACACACAGTGCATCAGTGTTATGGTGGCAAAATGAGGGACCTACTCAATATTAGTCAGGTGGTCATAAAGTTATGGCTGATCAGTGTATATGTATATATAATACTGAGGTAAACATGTCCATTTTACAGACATTTTAATCCACTATATTACTTCTGAAAGAAATGTGAGGCGGGGGGGGAATTAACACGCGTTTATCAAATAAAACTACATTTCCCATCATGCATCGCTAGGCTTTAGCGGAAATGACGTTGTAACAGATGAACCCCCTCGTTCCAAAATCCTCGCGCTTTGTGCGTCCAAGATGTCGGCGCCCGTGGAGGTGGTGGTGACTGCAGACTCGGCGGGGCAGCTGTGGAACTGCGCTGTTTTCGACCCTCACACCGGAACAAACCTCTTATCTTACCGGGGTGGAAACTCATCAGCTCGATCTTTAACCATCCTTAACGGAGAGTACATCCTCGGAGCTCAGCTCGGCAAGAACTTCATCAACGTGTGGGAGATCCAGAGGAAGGTGAGAGATCTCTCTAACAACTCGGGGAGATCTGCACCTTATTATAGGGCGTGGAGTGATGCATTTATTTAGTGCATTATAGACTAAAACTATTAAAGGCATGTTGATGTACAGAACCCCAGAGACACGTGAGTTAGTAATCAACTCAGATTGGAACTTTCATTGGAGTTTAAGTCCAAGCTTCCCTCCACACCATCAGTCAGGCAAATTAGATTCAAATTAAATCACTACACTGATCACAATCAAACAAAAATCAAGTAGTACTATACTATCCATCTATTCATTAATGAATTAATTCATCTATACATTCATGCATGTGTGTATCCCAGGCAACCCAATGCATCATACACCCTGAATCAGTCAAGTCAAGTCAAGTAGGCTTTTATTGTCATTTCAACCATATACAGTTTAGGACACGATGAAACGAAACAACGTTCCTCCCGGACCAAGGTGCTACATACGACATAAAGTTACAACATAAATTACTAAAACTGACCAGCTAACTAACTAAGAAGAGACAAACCAGATTAACATTATAAATGAACAGAAACTATCCCATCTAAAGTCCTATACAGAAAAAGACAAAGACAACAAAATGCACGTGCAAATGTGTAGACAGAAGTAACAACATAACAACATATGTTTCAATGCTACGAGGTAGTGCAATGAGAAACCGTAAACATTTGCCTGTAGATAGCAGCAGAAAAGAGTTGTTTTTTTAATGCAAATAACAAATATTGTGCAAAAGAGCAATTTCAGGTTGGTATGTAGAATTGTTAGCTGGTTGTTGGTCAGCGTGTTTGTGCATGTGTGTTTATCAGTTCAGTCCCAATGTTATTAAGGTGAATGGTTGTGTGTGTTTGTGTTTACTAGTCCAGTCCCTTTGTGTTAAGGAGACGGATGGCGTGTGGGTAAAAGCTGTTGCACAGTCTGGATGTGAGTGCTCGAATGTCTCGGTACCTTTTTCCAGATAGCAGGAGGGTGAAGAGTGTGTGTGAGGGGTGTGTCCGGTCAGGCACAATGCTGGTGGCTTTGCGGATGCAGCGTGTGTGTATATGTCTTCGATAGAGGGAAGAGAGACCCCGATGATCATCTCAGCTGTCCTCACTATCCGCTGTAGGGTCTTGCGGTCTGATATGGCACAATTCCCAAACCAGACAGTGATGCAGCTGCTCAGGATGCTCTCAATAGTTCCTCTATAGAAGGTGGTAAGAATTGGTGGTGGAAGCTGAGCCTTCCTCAGCCTTCTCAGGAAGAAGCTAGTAGCCAGTAGCCAGTTCACTTCAGGACACACATTTGTCCTTAGAAGCAGACATTTGTCCAACATATCTGCAGATGTGTCCCAAGTTTAACACTTAGGCTCTAAAGTGTTTGGTTTTGCCTCAATACTTGTGCATTGGTGTGCCTGTTTGGTTTTGCAATTACACCGCCAAACCACTAGTTGGCAGTGGGGGTTTCTGTGCTCAACTGTGCTGAGTCTCTTCAACACTCTCTGGCGAGTTTTTTTTTTTTTTTTTTTTTTTTTGTAAATGAAACGGTGAGAAAGCAGATCTTGTTGGAAACTGGCGCTAATAGGTTTTTAAGAAGAGTCACTAATACGGCAACGCAGAGCAGAGAGAAGATGCCGGAGGAGATGGTCAGTATGACCGCTGAACCAAAGAAGAAGAAGCCAGAAATGCAGTGCTACCATGTGGATCGATCAAAGTCATTGTAGACTTGACATCAAAGTATTAATCAGACATAAACATGGCCTACAGGCAGATGTCAGTTAGTCTCAGGCTTTTCACTTGGTACGTATTAGGGATGAGAATGTAAACATTTTAAAAACTTATAAAAGCCTTTATATCTCTCACTATGTGTGCAAATTAATTTGGATTTTGTAGTAGGAGGACTTGAAGCCTGGGCTTGAATCAGGTGTCCTGGAGTTGTGGGGTGTACCACACCACCTGCTGTCACTCTGCGTGGGCCATACGCCAAGCTGGGGAACTAAATTAGGATGTAAAACCCTTGGACTAATGCATTTATGGGTGTTTCTTACACATTTACATTTAGGCATTTGGCAGACGCCCTTATCCAGAGCGACTTACGTTTAAATTTTTAAAAATCTCATTATACAACTCAGCAGTTGAGGGTTAAGGGCCCTGCTCAAGGGCCCAACAGGGACAACAACTGGGACTTGAAACTGGGACCTTCTGAACCTTATCTGTGAGTCCTTCAGCAAATCCTTGCTTTTCAATACACTTTGTGCAGCTTAGGTATCCTCACGTTAAAAATGTTTTAGGCTGAGCTGCGAGCCACTTCTTCATCAGTTGTGAATCTTCATCCTGCTTTCAGGCAACCAAACAGATGAAAGTCTGATAGAGCATGATCAGGACTATAGGGAGGGTCAGGGGTAGTTTAGTGATTAAAGCATCGGACTACGGTTCAGAAGGTCCCAGATTCAAACCCCAAAACCACCAAGTTGCCATTGCTGGGCCCTTGAGCAAGGCCCTTAACCCTCAACTGCTCAAATGTATAATGAGATAAAAAAAAAAAACTAACAAGCACTGTTGATTGTTGAGCCTTTTTTCCTGATAATGTGTCAATACTGGCCCCTAAGACTCCTGTTTACGTTCTTCTGTGAGTGGTTGTGTGGGGTTTTGAACCTGGGACCTTTCAAACCGTAGTCCAATGCCTTAACCACTGAGCTACCCATGGGTACCCAACGGGGTGCGACTAATTTTTAACTCACCCTTGTAATAAATAAATCAATATTTGTACATAGTTTACACACTCCTGTGTCAGGTTTTTTGTGGTAAATATTGTAATATGTAATATGGTGAAGTAAAGTCAGTTCACCTTTACAGTAAAACTGCAGAAATGTTTTAAAGAGAAAAAAACACACACAAAACCTCTCAATACCCAGCATGCATAAGTTTACACACCCTTCTATAAATTGCCAGTGTTCAGAATCAACCAATCACGTTTAATACTGTGTTAAATGTTTATTAGTTTACATCTGCTGTCATTTAAAGCGACAGATTAAAGTAATAATGTTCAGCTGGTCCTGTAACGTTGTCTTGGTAACATCTAACAGGAAACACCGTGAGCCATAGAGCTTGGGTACAGGATCTCACTGTTGAGGGAAAAAATATTAGGACTTGGTTACAATAAAATTCCAAGGCGTTGAATGTAATGTGGAACACTAAATGGTGAAACAGTGAAGTTTGCAAAGAACAGGATGTCCCTCTATAGTTGATGAAAAGGCCAGGGGAAAACTGTTCAGGGAGTGAGCCAAGAGACGTACAGCAACATAAAAAAAAAAAAATTACAGTAGTTTTGGGCAAAAGCTGATTGCTTCCTTTATGTGACCTCAATCTTTTGGATTATTTATATGTCTGGGATACGGGGCTTAGTGGCAAGCCTTTTTTAACCAAAAATACTTGAAGTCTTTTGTAAATGTCTTTTGTAAAATCAGTTGTACAACTTCATTCACAAGAAATTTCATCCCAAATCCTGGTTTGACTTGAATGCTGAGATCTTTACACTTGGGATTGCAGTCTTCTCCCAGGCGTATTTTCTGCTCCCTTATGCCTGTGGTGGAATGTACGGAAGAATGAACCTGGTAATGAAACATTTTCATTAGAGTCTGTATGACAGCAACTTACATCTCGGTGTAAACGTTCATTAACAGCAAGCTCCCCGAGCGTCTGGACAAAACATTAGCACTTATATGTGTTATATATTTAGTGGTCACCTTTGTTAGGGATGCAGTGCTCGAACTGGTTCTTGACCATTTTTGGTCTCCAAACAGCCTCGATTCTTTATTGCATGGTTAATATAACATTACTTTGAGATTTTGCTGCATGTTAATGTGATTGGATTGCGAATTTAGGGTGAGGAAACGTTCCCCACACCATTATACCGCCCCCACCAGCCTGAACTGCTGACACAACTGTCTTGTTTCTTGTAAGCTACTTCTGGTCCCATTGTAGTCTCCGAGTCTCGTACTTGGCTGACAGCAGTGAACCATCTCCTCTATTGGAAGAGTTTTCTGATATACTTTAAAGATAAAAGGTTTTTACGTTACTGTAGCACCCCTGTCAGCTCGAACCATCCTGACATCCTCTGACCTCACATACAACCAGTGGTCCATCCACTTTACTGCTGTTTTGTAGATGATTTTTTACATCTAAACACTCTTGTGCATGAAAATCCCCACTCATCTGACACCAACAGCCATGCCAGGGCCGAAGTTACAGAGATCAGTGACTCACTCCTACATTCTGCTGTTTATAACCGTTAGCTATAGCATTTGACTTGTATCCGCATTATATGATGCTGCAGTATAATTGGCTTATACAGACAGGAAATACTCAAAATGGGATGAACTGTCCAGAAACTAAATCATTTGGCCTTGTTACCGCTTGCCTTCCTTCACTCATTTTCAGTTTGTGTGATTAATAGCAGTAAGTACTAACGAGTGCTTGAACTGTAGAAGGCTGTTCCATCATTTACGTGAAAAGGAAATGCGAAGTCATGCACAGAACTGTGATGGACACTGGCAGGCCAAAAATAAAACTCGCACACTGTAATATTCATTTATTTACGGCGCACAGAAACCACTGGTGACCAGTTTGTGTGAAAGTGATTCCTTGTCCTCCCAGAACCACTCTTTCACAATTTGAGTCTTGGAATATACCCGCGTCATCAGAGAAGAAAAACTCCACTCTCAGTACATTCAGGTTGTCAGCTGACTTCATTTTATTGCCGCAACACGTTGCTGAGCCCACACCTGACCAGTTGAAGCAACCCCAGGCTTCAGAGGCTCGTACAATGTGTTCTACCGAAACCCCAGTTAATCCATAAATGGGTATATGGACAAAACGAACAGAGTCTGGCTGGTGTTTACAACACGCCTTCTTTCCTCAGCTTCTCAACAACCTTCCTAGGTTAGCTTTCTCTTAGCTAAAATGCTAAGTTGGCTAACATAAAATTATAATTTGATGTTACTTTGTGTTTGACTGATCTCCGTCATCCGCACCGAACTCGTCGTCCCGTGTCAACTCCTACAGTTAATTTTTAGTTATTTGGTTGGTTACCAAACTGATGAGTTACATTTAAAATGACCCCGCAGAGTGACCATGAAAACCATGGGGAATCTAACTACAGAGACCAAAGCCGTTTTTGTTTGTAACATGGAGCTCTTTGTGGAACGACTTGGCTTTTGGAGCCTGCCCCCAGTGGAGATTCGAGGAACTGCATCTTTTGGCACTTCCTTGTTGAACCTGTTGCTGTAAGGCCTTTACTTATTTACTCTGACTTTTCTTATACTTTCCTTATTAGGAAACTAGCCTGGAACTTTTTCTATTAAAATTACTAAAAGTTTATACCTTTATTAATAAAACCATTATTGGCAGCACAGAAATGTAGTAATGCACTTGTTTTGCTTTGGATATTAACACTGGCTTGAAAGCTAATTTATTTTTTGACTTTATCACCTGCTGAAGATTTGTTCATTGTTTTCTTAATGTACTACTTTTTTTCCACAAAGTGTAGTCTTTTGTTTTCATTGTGGTGTTTTAATCATGAACAGTGAAAATCATGCATTATAATATAAAAGTCTTTTCTCCTTTAGTTCCGTCTTTCTTTTTTTCATCTCGATGTTATTCAATACATTTGAAAACAGAACTGAAGTGTCAAGGTTTTTGATTGATTGATTGATTGATTGATTGATTGATTGATTGATTGATTTATTTAAATTAATTAATTTCTTAAAGTGGACCATTTTGCGAAATTTACTTAATTTCCTTTTTTTTTTTTTTTTTGACTTATTGATGGCTTTCCAGTGTGCGTGTTCAAACTTACTACATTGTTATATTGGCCCGGGCTTAAACAAGCAAATTCTGACCTCATATACGAAGGGCTCGTTTTTCAGCTCTGCAGTTCTCCGGTGGGAGTGGCTCAGCAGTAGCTTATTCATATAGACACAGAAAACGGTATGTTCGGGAAAGGAGTGAAACAGAGGGAGTTTGAGGTATAAAGAACATAACCTTTTCATATTTTAGCTGCAGCGTTAACAGGCACACTTTACACCAAATATGGGATCTTTAATAAAATTCCCATATTGAAGAACTGCTCCGTGAGTCCTCCATCCATTCAGCTGCCTCATCGGGTGTTATCCATCCTGTTTCTTTATAATGCATTGGCTTCTGATTACATCTGAGTGTTCAGGAACATTTCCAATCAACCAACCTCATTTTTTACACCCCGCTCACCCAGGCTTAATCCGTCCTCGTTTAATCGACATAAATTTTTGTAAATGTGTGAACTGAATTTTTGTTCAACGCCGTGTGTGTATAAATATTAGAGATGGGGGAAAAATTGATTCAGTAAACTGAGGCATCCAGAGAAGGACCAGCGGTATGAAGAAATTATTTACTAAATTTTTTACAAAATCTAAAGAAAATGTGTATTGTATTAGAATTGTAATACAAATCGAATCAACACTCAGGTATTGTGATATCTTATAGGGTGGTCCCTGGTGATTCCCATACCTAACGTATATGTGTGTGATTTATATATATTTATATAGGAACGTATGAATATTGTCATATACAGACAAGCATCAACCCTGCATCCTTATGAACAATGTTTTCGTTAACTACGTGTCTAAAACACAGGATGATTAAAGCATGATTAATTCAGGTGGAAAAATACCATTATCTAATTCGTCCCTATACAGTGTCCCGTTATAGCTCGCTGTATGTCTTGTAGTCAAAAGTCTGTCTTGATTCTAGACTTTTTTTCTTTCCTTACTTTTGTGTGCTCTCTTCTACTTCCTCCTCTCAGGACCAGCTGCAGCAGAAAATTGTGTGTCCTGGGATTGTAACCTGCCTGACAGCCTCCCCTGATGGCCTCTATCTGCTGGCAGGCATTGCTGAAGCCATATATCTGTGGGAGGTGAGCGAGCAGAGTGCACTCTAAAATCAGTATCACACAAGCGATACAACGTGAATACTGTTGTATAATTTCTATGTGCAAATAAGTTCTACATGAGTGAATTAAACAGCGTGAACTTCATTTATTTAAGTTTATTTATTAATTTATTTATTGATGTACAGCTCGATTTTAGAGTCTGTTTTATTTACTTACTTATGTTATTTAACTTTGGATTGACTTATTTTATTAAATTATTTTATACTATATTTAATCTGGCTGATCTTAACTACCTA
>JAOTRS010001431.1:0-11821 GCA_028565755.1 Dinotopterus cunningtoni | reverse complement strand
AAAAATGGCATAATCATGCTATCTCATGATCAACTGTAAAGATTTAAAAAATAAAAGCATATGTCTACAGTACATTTCTGAGACATAACTATTAAAAGTTATGTTACTAAAACTACTTAACTATTTAAACCTGTAAGATAAACATGATCGCTGACACTGTGTGTTGAGTGGAGCTGTGGATTTACAGCAGTCTGGATTTAAGCATCTGTACTGATGGAGTTTATGATCCACATCTCTTTCTTATACAAAGTATGCTATGTATTAAAGTATCTCACTTTCTTTTTCTATTTAAGGACCTCTTGTAGTCTCTACTCTGACCCAGATTGGTCAAAGAAAGACCTGGATAAAGCGATTGCATCTGCGCAGAAGGAGCTGTCTAAGGATTCAAGCAGTCTCTTATCTCTGGAACAACTTGCGTATTATGGCATTGAGCTGCTGAAAAGAAACATAGAAGGTTTCCCATTCTCACTCATCGATCTCTGGGGTCTCGTTATAGAACACCTCGTCTTTGGAAATGTTTGCTTCTATGCTGACATAGAAACCACTTACAGTACATTCCCAGTCAAAATTTCTTTGTATATTTGGAGCTTCTACAGTTTATATCACAGTACTGTTGCATGCACAGCAGCAACTAATCACAGGTTTATATACAACCTCAAAAGTCAAAAGTTTGGACACACCTTCTAATTTAATAGGCTTTCCTGATATTTCTTTCTACAGTACACTGTAAAACAATGCTAAAGGCAGCCAAAATATGCAATAATCTCCTTTGAACATTGAGATGTATCTGCTATTTATGCTCTGTAAAGCCTTCATAACAGCTATAATCTGAGCTGGTGTTTGTTAATTAATGATTTCTAAAGCTCTAAATGAACTTCTTCTCTGGCCTTGCTTCATGAGAGCCAATTTCATCATGGTCATTGAGTTTTGCAAATGCACTTGACAATACTGTTCTTTCAAGAACTATACCAAAACAGCTGACCTCCGAGTCTTAAAAGAACAATTGACTGTTGTTGTCACTTAATTACTTAATGCCCTGTGTGTTACAATGCATGCATAAATTTTGTCTACAGTATTGTTTTAGAAAGTAGAAAATAAATCTTTCACCACAAATCACACCACAAATATTCTCAATGGGGTTAAGGTCTGGACTCTATAGGTGAAAATGGTATGTCTCATGCTCCTTGAACCACTCTTTTATAGTTTGAAAAAACTTGGTCATTTAGTATAGTCAGGTAGTCAGCTGACCTCATTTTACTGCCACATAGCATGGTGTCCCAATCGGTTAAGGCTCTAGGTTACTTCCCAAAAGATCATGGGTTCAAGCCCCAGCACTACTAAATCCTTCAGCAAGGCAGCTATCTGCTTCAGGGGCACTGTATTCAGCCTGCACTCTGACTCTAGCTTCCTAACTGGGATATGTGAAAAACAAATTTACATCCATCTCTCTTCTTCCACTGATGCACCCATTACTCACTCTAGAGCAGGGTAAATCTGGCCTCATCAGACCAAAATACCTTTACAGCAATAACATGAAGGGATTACAAATCGTGTATTTTTTTTTAAAATATTAAATATTATTCTTGCTTCAGAAACTAACGGATACACTTTCTGACCAAAAGAAGGCAGTCTCTAAGGGTCAAAATCCGTTGCCAATCTACACAGCAGTGACCATGAAGGAGGGAACCAGTGGAGAGCCATTGCCTGGTACAAACTGCACATTAACCCTGTAACTTGTAATTTCACCTGCTATGATCTGAAATTTGCTGTCATTTTTTACACCTTTTTCTTCTATTAATTGTGTCGATTACAGAGTGGTGTGAGTTTACTCCATTTGAGGTGGGGTTTTCCAAATATGGAGCTTTTGTTTCTGCAGAAAATTTTGAGAGTGAGTTCTGCCTAGGTCATATGGTTAAGAAGCTGCCAGAAACACGCATCCCCTTCCTCATGGGTCAGTGCTGTGTTTGTGTTAATGAGATTCTTTGTGTCATAAGCTCCATTAGCCATATTATGCATATACTGTATACCTTCTCCCTAATACTAATTAAACTGTACATGTGTAGGTATATGGAGCAGTTTTTTTCTCTGCCAGTTATTTCCTTATTCTGAAGGAGATCAGTAAAATATTGGGTGAAAAAATTTTGTCCAGCCTGGGAGACAGAGTTGACATGGGTCAGTGCTGTGTTTGTGTTAATGAGATTCTTTGTGTCATAAGCTCCATTAGCCATATTATGCATTACTGTATACTGTCTCCCTGACAACTGTACATGTGTAGGTATATGGAGCAGTTCTTGCTTTATTCTGAAGGCGATCAGTAAAAGTTTGGGTGCAGAAATACCTTCCGACATTTTGTCAAGACTGGGAGACAAAGTTGACATACTTGGTAAGTACACCTTAGTACCAGCCATATTCATCTTTACTGTTGTATTTAACAGATATGTGCAGACATTCAACAGACAAAAACATATTTTTTTTCACAGCATCCGAATAAAACACAAGTGAAATTTTTTTTTGCCATTTGGCTGTACCTCAGACACACACCCTCATTTTGGGGTTCATAAATGATGAAACAAACGAATATGATTACAAACATAAGGATTGCCTTTAATACTAGGTGAAAATCATTCACAGGCAATGACTGTCTTAAGTCTGGACCATAACTACAGTAAATGCTTATTTTACTCACTGGAGTTACAGGCCATTACTACAGGTACTGTACCTTCAGCTGCTGCTTGTTTGAGGGTCTTTCTGCCTTCAGTCTTGTCTTCAATGAGACATAAAAAACATGCTCTATTGGGTTAAGATTAGATAACTGACTTGGCTAGTGAAGAATATCCCATTTATGTGCCTTGGTTAGTGTTTACTGTATGTTTTGGGTCATTACCCATCTGCAAAATAACGCAGCATTCGATCAGTTCTGCAGCATTTGTCTGGATTTGTGCTCAGGATATATCCGTATAAACTTCAGAATTCATCCTGCTACTTTTACAGCAGTCAGATCATCAATAAATATTGGTGACCCATGTCACATGGCATTCATGCACACTTATGACTGAACACTGCGTCCACCATGTTTGACAGACGATGTGGTATGCTTTGGATCATGAGCTGTACAGAGGCCAAATGCCAACAAACAAACAAAACTGCATTTCTTACAAAATTTATGGACCTGACTATTTAACTCTCAGCTGTGAGAGAGGTGAGGTGAGGGCCCAAATGCAGATCAACACCCACTATGCAAGTTGTTTGCATAGTCCAAAATATAAGCTTAAGTATGTGCTTAGCCCATCCCTAAATGCATGCAACATGCTCACATACTGTATGTACTGTATTAGCATAAGGTTGGACTTAGGCAGCTGATTCTGAATACAGTTCTGTCAGTTACTGTATCTGTCCGCTAGAAGACTAAACATTAGTTATTTTCTCTGTCCTGTAGAAACAGATAATATTCCTGAGAGCTTGGATACTGTGCGGATCAGTCCAGAGCCTTCAAAGGTGAGAAGATTATTAAATTCTCGCCCCATCGTCAGCAGTGTGTATAACTTCCTGAGAGAATTCTCCCTCCACAACGAGTACAGAGAAAAACCAGGATTCAACAACACTAAGGGTCAGCACTAATTTTCTTTTTTAACTTGATTAATTTACAGTTTCATTATTATCCTTCCATATTATACAAGTGTTATTTCCTGCTTCACATCTAGAGTGCATTTAAGATTTATGGATTTTATTTTATATTTCCTTCTCTTGGAATGAATGTTCTTTAGAGTCATACCCAGATGCATATCCAAACAAGCTGACCCCTGCGGACTCCACTCTCGGCTTGGTGGATTCTGGAGTGGCCATTAACATAGGTTGTCCTCCTGTGCTATGGGCTAACAGGCGTGCTGATGTTATTCTATGCCTCGAAAATAGCTGGGATGAGGATCATTTAACGGTGAGAAAGATAAGGGTAGAAAAGTTATACTGCGTGGGATATTGTTTTTTGGAGGTAATATTTAATTTCACAGTTAATGCACAGTGAAGTTAAGGTTCAGTGTAGCAGGATAAGCTGGTGTGTATTTGTATAGATCCACTTGTGGTTGTACATTAACCATTTTAAATGTTGTCCACAACTAATGCTAAATATTAAGATACACAAAATTGTATTAAGTTCCTAATGTGTATGTGCAACAGACCCTGAAGGAGACTCAGAAATACTGCAGTGACCACAAGTTACCATTCCCAAACATAGATATCACTAAGTACAAATCTGAGCCAACCAGGGAAGTGTATGTGTTTGAAGATGAGGATAATCCTGATGCTCCTATTGTGATCTGTTTTCCACTGGTCAACGTCTCTTTCAAAGAGTATAAAGCACCAGGTAAAGAATAGTTTGCTTGGGTTGCCACACATGTTAATACTCCACTGATAACTGAGAGTCTAGTCCGACCCTTTGACCCTGTTTGATTACATTACAAAATCTAATTAGTTTATCTTCAGGGTATAAATGATCAGTGTAACATATAATTTAACCACCAATAAACTAGGGAATTAGAAAAATTAAAACAATTTATAAATTTAACTACATTGTAGCCTTCAGTGAAATTTGGATATTTGGATATTGTTGGATCAACCATGCATTAACAAACTTTACTAAATTCTACATTAATTAATATATTTTAACCTGATGTATATAATAAAACTGAGAAAATACTATGCATATGTAGAGCTTTTAAAAAAATAAAGGCTAATGGTGTTTCATCCTGGGGAGTGGCTTCAGTACATGCTGAAGTGATCCTCATCAGCAAGCAGTTCTTAAAGACCTGCATCACATCAACTTAGAATTATTCTCTTCTTATTCAGGTTTTCCTCGGTAGATTATTTAGGCTACCTTTTTCTCATAACCCAAGGGATATTCCGCAACTGTTACAAATGAAGGTACTGTTGTTCTCTTTTTATTTAACCTTAGTAATGTTGATAATAAAAAATATTGACAATAATGTAAATAAATAGTTTAGATTTGTAGATGTGTATATGTAGATTTAAAGTTCAGTTTCCACAGTAAGAGCCATGTCCTGATGGGACAGGTGAGTAAGAAAGAAACTGAAAAGAAAGAGAATGTACATTTGTGGTTTTAAACTGACTGAACTTTGATATTTGTGGAATATGAGGGAAAAACATTATGAAACATGTTTATCAAAAATGTTTAGACACGCACCTACTTGTTAGGTCTTCTAACACATCTATATAAAATTTATAGAACTGAATATATTTGCACCACTTTTATTTAAAAAAAAAATAAATAAACATAAGCTCACTTTTCTTTTAACTGGGTGGTTGTGGTCAGACATGGCACGACAAGTTTAATGCGCTGTACTGAGAATATGTTTTCAGACACAAAGGTCTAACAGGCAGATGGTATAAGAAAATGTTTTATGACAATTAGCAAAACAAAGTGGATAGTGAACATGTGCTTAAATTAGGAAGCTCAGGAAAAAGATAGGAGGGTTGGGATAAAATTGAGTAATTTTTTGACTATAATTAGGTATACTGTAGTATTATTTTAGGGTATTTTAAACTATGTAATTCTTGAATGTTGTTAAATACTGATACTCTTAATTACATTCCCCAAGGAATCTGGTTTATTTTTATTTAGACCTTGAAAAGTACTTGTTGCAAATAACAAAAGTTTGTTCTTTTCTTATCCAACCTTCGTCTGGATTCGTGCATGCCAACCTTGAAACCTAGAAGATAGGGAGGATTTTAAAAACGAAATGGGGGGTTTAGGGGTCGACCCCCAGAAAAAGAAAAAGATGTTATTTTCCACATTTGAATTTCAAAGATTTTAATTTTCTGTGAATATGGAGAATAGAAAATACATTTTCACTATTAGCAGGAGCTCAGAAATAAAAATAAACATGTATGTACTACTGCGTAATAGCCCATAAATAAATAACACAACAGACCCTGTGCAGCAATGGGCTTTATTAATAGGACATAACTATAGATTTCATCCAATATTTCAGCTTGGCAGATGAGAAAGCTGACACTAAATAATCAGGCCGAAGTCCAAATTCCTGATGAAATGTTTTTTTTTTTTTTGCATTTTTAATTAGTTGGCTCTATATTTTGTATTTACTGTGACACATAGGCAGCACACCTTATCCAACAAACTCCAGTATTAATACATGTGGTCTTGATTTCTCTTGCCAGGGAGGTAAAAACCACCTGTTCCTGAAACTTTGTGTTATGACAGCTATGACAGCTGCTGATTTGTGTGCCTGTGTATATTTATTATAGATATTATTAAGATCCAAAACAGGCAAGAGCTTAAAATCTGTAATACCATTGAATATGTAAGAGGACATTATATTTTATTTGTAAAAATCCAACCAATGGAATTGAAAAAGCATTAAAGAGATAAATTAGTTTGTTATTGTTGTATGTCTTTTTGGCCGCTCCCGTCGAGGGGTCGCCACAGCGGACCATTCAATCTTCACAATAACTTGGCATGAATGACCTTCCTGATGCAACCCTCCCATTTTATTCAGGCTTGGGACCGGCACTGCATCCAGTAGCTGAGGTTTGGGTATTTGCTGGGAATCAACACTGGGCCTTCCGCATTGGCAGCGAGAGACCTACCACTGAGCCCTTGGAGAAAAATTTGTTTAATCTTTCATAATAAAATAGTTTTTAGGACATTACATCATGTATCATATGATTTAATGCAGAGAAGGTGGACAAACTTCTGGGGAAAAAAATGTATGTGACAGAGTAGAAATGTGTTACATATACAAACGGTCATAATCACAGTCACAGTGTTTTCATATGGGTCTGGAGGCAAAAATGTTCAAGATTAATTTTTTCTTCTTGCTTCATCTTCTTACTTGTGTGTTACAGAAGGAACTGGCACCATACTGGAACCTTTCTGTCACAGTGCTACGAGGAAATTTCAAGCATACTTATGACTACCGTATGTCCCTTATTTAGTGGGGGAAATCTAAACAGCTTGTTAAAAGCACAAAAGCAGGGAATGTTTTTCTCTCTTTTTTTGTAGTAAAGGAAGTGTAAGGTAACATGAAATGTACCATGAAAACTTGAGTTTTAATGTCTTAAGCTTATACAGTATATATGTAACCATTTGACCTCATCTATAACACTGAGTTTTAGAATGTTGCATGATTAAATGTAATGCAAGACTGCATTTAACACACTTTGTCCAATTAAGCAGCATACAGTATATTCCTGCAGTTTCAGACCCTGACCTCTATGTGACACTGTGCCTGCCCACTGCCTCAGCTTGTACTCTGAAAACCAAGACAATTAATAACTGCAAGACACCTGAGTGGAACGAGACCTTCCACTTCCATGTCTCCAGCCTAGTCAAGGTGAGTCAGGCCCTGTGAATTTCCTCCAAACCAAAGTTGCTGAGTTTGTCAATATTTAGGTACTCCTGGTCCTCCATCCTCTACCACAGTGCTGTTGAATTCTGAAATCTGATTGAACAGAAAGAGTTGAATAATTTTGTATAACATCACAAACAAACTAGTTGTTTCAGCAGCAAGACTTATAATAAGACCTTCTCTATTACACTAGGTATATATAGGCATAATTTCTGATTTGGTAAATTATTCTGAGTGAAAATACTGTAAAAAAACAACATTTGGATAAAGTCCCTGTGTGTCAGTGTTTTATAACAGTCAAAGGGAAAGCTGCAACTACGTTTTCTGACATAGGAGCTTCTTCCCTTTGCATGTGACAGTTTTTCAGTTATATAACAAGCTCTTATTATCTTCAATAAAGAGAAGAGAATCTGGAGGAGGAAAGGCTGTTTATAGCTGCTGTAACTAATTAGAGGAATAGAGGACTATGTAGAGGAACTAACTTGTTTTTTTAACTTGACATTTCACATCATTAATAATTATTATAAATAAATTAAAATGTATTCTTCATGTACACATCAATCCCAGGTTTAGGGTTTTAATACTAAAACTAAAAATAAAAAAAACCTAAATCCTTATAAATGGCTTATGAAGGTCATAACATAACTGTGATACTTGAAGATTCGAGATGAAGGCCAGATACAAGAGGGTGGTGGTGAATTCTTTCTACTTTATGTACACAATTATGTTCCCTGTGATGCACACAAACCTACCTACTGTTATATTCATGGATTATTTGTATTAAATCCAGTGCCTAATTAGGTACAGTACATAAAAAAGTATATAAACCAAATTATAATGCTTTGATGTAAACAAGTAGCCTTTTGTTCTCTCTGACAGAATGTTTTGGAGATAAAATTGTATGATAGTGACCTAGTGCTGGACGACAAATGTTCCATCATTCTGTTTGACATCAGCACCCTTAAACTGAATCAGAATGAGACCAAGGAGTTCATCACGGATGACAAGGTAAGATAATTTTCAAGGTCAGGAAGGAGCAGATATTACAAATGTGATAGAAAATAAGCTAATTAAAGCTATAGTATCCAGCAATTATAAGTTAAAGTTGATGCTCCAATAAAACTAACAAACAAAAATCTGTGGAATAATTAAAAGCAAAAAGTTGTAATAATTAAAAAATAATGGCAAGATGTTTTTAAGATTTGTCTCATTGTGTTTAAGTGTTATTTATATTATACACTTAAATACTTTTGTAAGCACGTTGCTGTCCGAGTATAGACATTGCAGTGCACTGTACTGTAATGCCACATCCACAGTGTTAAATTCAATTAAAAAGTGGATGTGAACAATGTGAAGATAATTTCATAAAGATAAAAATAATAAATGATTTTCGGATTTAATTTCAGTTGCTGGACAAGCTCTGGGTGGAATTTGACATGACAGAGAGGTAACAGCTATAGTAACGCAAACATTTTTGCAAATTTCAAAATGTAACAGGTGGCGTTGTACATTTTTCACAACATGCTTATGAGTGTGCAAATAAATTTCATGAAAATGAAGTCAATGGTGCATTCAGTAGATCAATAAACATGGAGGCTAGCAGCAATTATTGTAATATTTAAAATATATTTACACTTAAGTTCCACCAATCTACAAAAAATAAGTCGATTACAGACTTTCGGCAAACTTCTGTTGTTTTCCTCTATAATAAAGCATTTGATTCAGTTACATGAATCACAAACCCACAAACTGGGTTACTCGCAATCTATTTAGTATTTTTCAGTAGTATAATATCTTTTATATCTTTATACTTTTCACAGTTTGCACTTTCATTTTGTCAGTTATGTTCCTGTGCAAATAAAATGTCTAATTTAATTATAATTTATTTTATTACTTTATTTCTACTTACTTTTTTGCAAGTCCTATCTCTAGTTTAATTTTATTTTCTTGTGTATATTTTATTTGTAATATAATTTTATTTTTTCGGAGTATTTTGAACAGTCACATATGCACTTCATTGTGTGTCATACTGTGTATGGTTGTGTATATGTTGAATAAAATTTTCATTTGATTTGTTCACCTTTATATACTATATGTTGCTTGTGTTACAGTCCTGAAGCTCATGCTCAGTACCTCTCTAATGGAGTCCTATTGGTAAGAAATGTAGTATTTCTTAATAAACAAATTGAAGTGATCATGTAATGATAATTATGTGACTTAGTAGTTTATTTTTTTCTTACTTTATTTATTTTTAATGACATTCAAGTTGATCAATCCAGCAGATGAAGAAAGCAATAAAACATGCTATGGTGCGTTGTTTTAGGAAACCCATGTTATGGTAATGAAGTGCAAGTGCAGGTGACAGGCATTTTAAATAAAGAGAATACAATAAGACCAAAAACCACAGCTCGGAAACAAAATTCTAATAATCCTTATAAGAGACCAAGCAATCCACAAGCAACACATCAGAGACTGGGCTTAGGCAAGGGTAGGAATGGGAATAGGATCAAAGTTAAAAACCTGGAAATTTTTCTTGGTGCATCATTTGTGTGCTTGGTGAGCGCACAAATGATGCAACACTTTGCAAAGAGATAAAGAAATCAGATGGCTATACAGATGCAGATGGCATACACAGAACAATTAATGGGAAAACTAAAAACACCTGTCACTTATTAAAACACATGAAATAGTGTTGTGGAAAAATCTATTTAGAACCAAGGAGACATCAATTATGAGTAAAATAGACATTTATTTTTTATTTATTTAAAAACACATTTATTTAAACATTTATTTAAGACTTTGCAGAAGGGTCCTGTAGATCAATATCTACATTTACATTCAGACATTAATCAGATGCTCTTACCCAGAGTGACTTACAGTCACAAGAATACAGTCTAGATGCATGTCTTCCTTGATCAAGAGATGGTGGGGTCCAGCTAAGCAGTGCTGGAGGATTGGAGGGTATGTGGTGCAGGGTGGGGTGTGTGATAAGGTAAGAACTTTGAGATAAGGGGTGCTGGAATCCTGGGAAACTTAGAAAGGTTGAAAACAAGCCATGCATCTGCAATTTGTATCAGCTACAGAGGACAAATAGTGCACAGAGGCAGACCTGCAAGTGGAGAGAAATGGGTGGATTCCTCGAGATTGTAAGATCTTGACAGGGGATGAATCACCTGGGATGAACAGCAGTTAAGTTTTACTTAAATTTAGTTTTAGCTGACCAGGATAAAATGTTTGCTAGACATGCTGAGATCCCTCACTTGTAAACCTAAGTGTCTGAGGGAGGAAAGAAGAGAATGAGTTGAGTGTCATTCGCAAAAAATAGTATGAAAAGCTGTGCAAGGATATGACCTCACCAAGAGATCAGGTATAGAGGGAGAACTGAAAAGGACCAAGTACTGAGCCGTCTGGGACACTGGTGGAGAGTCTGCATGGAGCAGATGTGGATCCCCTCCATATCACCTCATACAACCAATCTTCTAGATTGGAGGCAGAGAGTTTGCAATGCGTAGTAACACATTTGTTTGTATGCGGGCAGCTGGGGATATCTGTCTCTTCTAATCTGACTTGTTGATATATCAGCAAGTTTCAGTTAACCGCAGTCCAAACATTTTTATTCCATTTACTCTTAACGCTACAAGATTAAAAGAACAGGACTTTCTGTCCTCTAACTCTACCCACATCATCTGCCTAAATATGCACATTATGGTCACATACATAAAAACTATGATAGGAGATGTTCTTCACTTTAAGAGCATGATGACCTCATGATTACACCATAACCTATAACACTATAATCAGTAGTTAAATACATCATCAGATCATATGATTAAGTTTTTCCCTTTCAGTGGACAGTCATCAAAAGACCTGGGTAGAAAAAGTACAAGAAATACACATCATATGTATACAAACCATAAGGCAATATGAAGATTTCTACAGTTGAGCTGTCAAGCTTGTTATCACAGCTCTAAACAATTTCGGTTTTTTATTCTCTCCTGAGTTTTGAAAGAATGCAGCTGGTCATGTTATAGAGAAACCACAATATTATAATATGCACATATTAAAAACTATATTGTGCGTATCCAACAAACAGTACCTATGGAAATTGTTAGTATGGAAACAAGCCAAGCCAGAAGTTTGTTTGCTGTTATGGAAATAAAATTAACCTTTTGAACAATCAGAATGAAGAATTTAGCAGCACTATATGAATAATGTCATATATTTAGTCAACCCTGGTAGAGAATTGCAGAATTGTGTTATTTTAATCAGCAGAATGTACCATCAGTAGTCAGGTACATAGTCACATTCAGTATATGCAGAGGCAAAACAGTTCTTTTAAGTTGCATATTAGATACATATATTAGATTATTAAATGGGTTTCACTATTTTTTTTTTATTATTTTCTTCTCCTTTTTTTTATTTTTTTTTTTACTATTTTT
>JAOTRS010001403.1:0-11822 GCA_028565755.1 Dinotopterus cunningtoni | reverse complement strand
GTCTAGTTAGATATCAAAATTAAGCTGTGCTTTATTTATATAAAAAGCATATAAAAATAATATAAAATAAAAAAAAGTTTGAAAATAAAATAAAAACTGAGAAATATCACCTTGTATGTTTTAATGCTTTAAAGTAAAGGCAGCACATCAAAAATAACACTTTAACCTAACTTCAAAATCGAAACCTGAGATAGCCAATTTAACACAGTAATTGTAGATTTTAGTTTCTTCGCCCTGTTTTTTAAAAAAAAAAAAAAAAAACATCGCAGCAGATAGTCGGGAGAACGTCATGTTAAACATGGTGTCTCACAGATTTGAGTAAGAGTTAGAGAAGGTTTTAGGAAACTTTGCTTTATGACTGCAAAGCTGTGTTCATAGCATAGTCCGTATGTATGTCCGTCTGTCTGATACAGGACGACCACATGCTGTCCACTAGCAGCCAAGAACAAAGAAAAACCAGGAATACATGCCTCTCAAAATATAGAAGGACCAAGTTATTTTTAAAATTAATAATAATCATCTCACTCATCGTCTATACTGGTTTATCTTGTATTTAGGGTCATTCACACTCATTCACACACTACAGGTAATTTGGGAACGACAGATATCCTAATCTGCATGTCTTTGGGCTGTGGGAGGAAACCAGAAAAAACCCACCAAGCATGGGAAGAACATGAAAACATGTACACAGACCAAAAACGTGAATCAAACCCCAACCCTTTATGTGCAAGGGCTAACCACTAAGTCACCATGCCACCTTAATAATAATAATATTAATCATCATCATCATCATCATCATCATCACATGGTAATAATAAGGTAGGAGTCTATGTGTCTATGAGCGCAGTTTATATATAATACTAGATAAACAAACTAAATTTTGGGGGATTATGGAAGATGTTGCTATCTTTTATACTCTGCAATGACAACAACAGCAGAGATTTTAGAAGAACATCAGAAAAGAGTCTGCTTATTACTCTGTCACCACAAATTGTTATAGAATTGTTGGTATTAGATGTTTTTGGCACAAACATCCTGCTGGCTGCTGCTGAACTAGTGTAATTTTCTTCAAAATAAAAGTGATATTTCCTCCAACAATAGCCAAACCAATTACAGTGGTTACAAAAATCATATTATCATATACACAAATGAATTGAAATTTATCAATAACTACTTGACAGTGTTTATACTCTGATTTCTGTTAGCTAGCTGGATTTTTAAGTTCTGGTACAACCTGTTAAAGATCTAACTAAAATTTCTAGATCATGAGGATCAAGAAGATCTTTTTAAAATTGAGCCATTTGTGTACAGTTTTATATCCTGATATACTTAATTTGAAAGTTTGCAACAGATAGTATTAATTAATTTATTATTTATTTATTTATTTATTTATTTATTTGGGAAGCATCCTAATTATCTCCAACTCTTACTAATATTTGAGTCCAGTGCAACAGTGGGCTGCATCCAAATTTAACAAAATGCAGAAAATGAGATTTTGACTTGGCTGGCAGTTTTGCTTAAACATTTCTGGAAATGTAAACACACAAGAACATATGATGGTAAAAGTCAAATCAATTCCAATCATGTTTAAAAAAAAAAAACAGGTATTAAATTATTACCATAATAGACATAGCCTACTTTTGCACTGGGTGGCTTATTCGTCACAACACGACACTCCTTATGTACGTAAGGTATGTTAAACTCTGCCTCACCCACTTCACTTTGCCAACCCGTGATGGCAATAACTCTTTTAACTCTTGGGTAAAATGAACGAAAAAAAATTAACCATGATGTAACAAATCCACACTACATAAGATAAATTTGATTTGAAGGTTTGTCAATTTCGTTTTAATGTATATGTAGTTTTTGAAAAATGCAATTAGATAGACTTATTGCTGTATTTCTGCATCTCCTTCAGGGTCAGGTAACCACTGGTGCACGGCTGCACCACCATGGATGAGGGTCGAACCACAGCATCATCCAGAGACTCAGAGTTCATACTGATCCCTGAAGACTCAGACTCCTCATTCCAGGGTGTTAGCTCTGCAAAAGATGGGGGAATAGTGATCCTTGTGCTCTCTGGCAAAGACAAGACAAATGAAACCAGGTGCTGCAGGTTGGCCCCACTGCATTCCGTCTTGTGTCCTTGATCTGTGTTGTCTAGTTGTTCTTCCACACCAGTCTCTTCTTTTTCTACTTCCATGCCGAAGCCGGAATCTGGGCTCATCGGTGCCATACCCTGCAGACGCTCATAGGTCATGCTGGACTGGATGGGACCACCTTCAGGATGGTAAGTAAAGTAGACGGGGCAGGAGTCCAGGCACACGGAGCCTGGCTGGTGCTCACTGTAGAAGTAGCCTATGTTAGAGACGCCGGATGAGAGCTGACTGTCATCACTCATTTGCTGGTGCAAAATTTCACTGTGATTAGCATAGATGAGCATTGTCTTGGCAGACAGAGGATCGTCCCATGCTTCACAGACTTCATCAATGGGAGAGATTTCACAGTCACATGACTGAGGAGCAAGAAACACAGGTGCCGAGTGCTGGGGACCGAGCCATTCCTGGGGGCAAAAAGGAGACCAGAGGTTTATATAAACTTTGATTAACCTTTTTTTTTTATACCTCAATTTGGATTGCATTCCTATATAAAATGTTTTTTTTAAATTTATAATTAATTAAAATAATTTTGGGTTAATAGTGAATTAGGAATAGAAAAGTTTGTAAAAAGTGTACACAAGGTCAGATCCTTAAATGTTTGGACATTGTCACCATTGTTATAATTTAAAATGTCTACTAGAATATACTGGAGTTTGTCAGCTGTTTTTGTCTTCTTACATTTTCCTTAAATTGCTCCTCTTTTTGTGGTCCCCCCTCTTCCTCTTATATATATATAAAATTAAATTATTTTACAAAAACCCAGAACCTGCAGGTGCAAGGCGATGTGCAAACCACTGTGCTGCCACCCACTTTTTTAAGGGATTTAAAAAACATACCAAACTTTGCAATAAGCATTTAAACTTTGATTTGGCATTTGCATTTGGAGCATATTTCTGAGTTAACTTTTAATCTGATGTCCAAATAGCTGGGACTACTCAATTAAGCAAACCATCATTAGGCTGAAAAATCAAAGAAAAAAAAACATTCCTATTGAAAATATAGAACATAGATGAGTGAGGCCACATCAAGTACTTAGTAAACTTAAAAACATCAAAAATTCCAGTAGACCATGGAAAAAATTGTGGGACAGCTGACAGGAGATTTTTTTCCCTCAACAAAAGTTTGCCAGATCCAAAACTGTCTCTAGGAGGATAGTGGGTCTGTGTCAAAGTAAACAATCGAGAGAAGACTTTACCAGAATAAATATAAAACAGACTGAGCCCTACAGAGTGCGTGGGAGGGGGGGGGTGGTTGTTCTCTGGGGGGGATCATATAAAAACTGTTTGGTAGGTTTGGATAGAATTTGGATAGAGTAAACGTCAGCACTTGAAAGTCTGAAAGTCTTGACCTGAAATTTGAACCTAAATTTGTAACCTGAAATTTTACACTTTATAATCAGTATTAATTTCCACTCTGATAAACTGCTGCAATAGACAGATTTAGACTTTGACAATGTCCAAATGTTTTTGGACCTGATTGGATATAATTGCACACACATATATTGTTTATTGTATATGTATGTGGGTGTTTATACATTTGTATGCATGCATTTGTATGTGTGTCCATGCATGTGTGTGTTCGCCCATGTGTGTGCTTGTGTGTGTGTATGTGCGTGTGTGTGTGTGTGTGCGTGTGTATGTATGTATGTGTGTATGTGTGTGTGTGTATGTGCATGTGTGTGTTCGTGTTTATAAGTACATCCGTTACTATGTCTAGCTCAAAGGAACAAAGAAACCACGTAAGGACGCTGAGGCAGCTGCCTCCAGAGAAACGAAAGGGAAAAAAACCCTCAGAAAACCACAAACACTGCTGTATGACTTCAAGGGAAGAAACACACACACACACACACACACACACACACACACACACACACACACACACACACACAGTTTGGACATTATCAGCTCACCTGAAAGTTCCCTTTGTGCTGCATGATGAGAGGCTGGAAGTATTTGGAGGGGTCGGGAATGTGCTCGCAGCTCACCTTCAGCCCGCTGCAACACAACAATCACAACATTGTGCTGTGTCACTGACTGGAGATCAGTGGTTACTCTGGACCAAAAAAAGTATTGGCACCTGTCTACCCAGCTAAACTGGAGTAGCATTCTGAGTGGTGGTTTATTCTCAGTAAAACAGTAACACCACATATACGGGCAGTTTTTTATGCATGTCACTTCCACTTTACACACATACCATTTTTGTCGGTAGACAGAGAGTAGCGTGAGAACGAGGAGAATGAAGATGAGTGCTGCAAACCCCACCAGCAATCCTGTTCCAAAAATAAAAAAATAAAAAGTACAACAACAATAATGTTACTTATTTTCTTTGTTTCTTGTTTGTTTGTTGTTATTAAGCTTGACACCAATAGATTTATTCATTAATTAGTCATTGGGGTATTTGCAGTATAAATGTGTTATTTGTGAAAATCCTGTAAAAAAAATCTATATTGGTATCCTAGTCATGTTCCTGTGTGTGTCCGTATAAACACGCTTCACATGATCTCTATGGGTTATTGTACCTGAGTTTAAATGACTTATTTAAACAACACAATTAGGGCCATAGATGGAGAGCAGGCCAGTCTGTCCGCGAGTGGCTGTATGTTATAATACTCAGCTGATAAATGACTTTGTTTATTGTTATTAATATAATGTATAATTAGTGATAAAATGTTTTAATTGACTTAGAAGTCAAAAAGCATGGTGCACCTCAAGTGTGATCAAAATGTTCATTGTGCTACAGTGCAATGCCTTCCAAAGCATTATATACTTAACTTTACCAAATGACTGATAAATGAGGTAATTGTATGTATATTCCTATAAAACTATGTTTTATTGGTGTTACAGTAAAATACTGAAAAAGTAGAAATAGGTCCAGATCAATGTAAGCTCTGTGACTACATCCAAATTTGGAGTAAAAGCATATAAAGATTTAATACTTACAATGATTGTCCAAAAACCCCATTCAATAATAATAATAATAATAATAATAATAATACATTTTATTTATATAGGAGCCTTTCTGATCACCCAAGGTCACCACCTTCCACTGCCTTCCAGTGTTAGAAACAACACTGATAGCAAAGATAATGTTGATTAATAAGTGATATTAAAATAATATTAAATGAAACATGAGTCTAATTTATAATTTAAAACATTTACAAACAAATGGTGATTAAAATGGAGACATAAATGGAGATTTGACTGGAGAAGCTGGAGGTAACATTACTTGCAGATATTGATTAAGTGATTTAGGCACTTATTCGAGATGCTCCATATGCACAAACTCAACTGGGCACTGATTGAGATAAAAATGTACCTATGCCTGCTGGGTTAGAGATGCTGCCCATGTCTTCTGTGTGGCTCTCATCTGGCTTTATAATGACCTTTGACCTCCATGTCACGACAGGGCTCCAGTCACTCCACTGACCCCGGATCTGGCCCTCTTTCTCTGGCTCAACGGGTTTTACTCGCACTCGTGCTGCACACTCTTCTTCACAAACATGACCATCCAGCAGTGCAAATGTGCCAAAAACACGTCTCAATGACACTTCCTTTATCACACACACACACACACACACACACACACACACACATTGTGTTTCATTGCAGAATATCAACCAAATGTATTTACATTTTTAGACTCTCTATTGATAGATAAAGTCGGATATATATATGAATATTCTAAATTAATATTATCTTAAATTCTTATATTAATAACATTAATAAATAAACACACTCATATTAACACAGACCTCCCAGGTCTCCTTCTTGCTTTTGACCTGCAGCTGGAACTCATAACTTTTGATGAAGTTAGGGAAGTGAGCTCCTCGACTCCACGTCACATTGTTCTCTGAAACTCTTAGCTGATCAGGTGGGTGGAGCTTAACTGTCAATAAAATCAACACCATCCAATCACTTAAAATGCTTACATCATCTTATTTTCTTTTTTAAATTTATATTCTATACGCCAAGTTTTTATGGACTATGTTACGTGTCAGAACGTTAGCACCACATGGTATGGCAGCGTGCCACTTCACTTTGAAGTGAACATGGCTGTCTTTGAGTGAGTGCATTTGGACACAGTTCTGAGAACAGTTGCAGAACTGGTTCAACCATAGTTTCCTTCCTAGTGTACACTTATGTCCATTGTTTTCTCTGTTTCTTGTTCCTTTTCATTGATGATTTATTTTTATGTTTTGTAAGAGTTTTGAAAAAGTGGCTTCAGTATTGACTGATGCTTTTTAACATTTAATCATATCAGAAAAAAAAACTGTGATATGGGTGGCACCAGGTAGATGCTTGGGGGTGCTGTGGGTACCCAGAAGATAGGAATAGCATGTCCAGGTAATGTGGATGGTTTATTTTTTTCATTTCAAAATGGTTGACTACTATAATTTATATATATATAAAAAAAAACAAATAAGCAAACAAATAAAACTAAAATGATTAAGCCAATACAGCCAATAATCTGATTCAGCCAGTGGGAGCAACACACGCTGAACCTTTGGCCTTACTTCCATATCCTGTTGTGCTTTTTTTTTTGAAAAAAAAAAAAGGAAATCAATGCCTAATATTACTGATATTTCAAAAAACCTGTCTACAGCACCCTCATGTCTGTCTTCCTACTTTATCACCTATGGCTGCTCATTTCAGAGGATGAAAACTGTGCAAGTTGCACACATACACAGCTTTTAGAAGGAAAAGCCATTTATAATGTGACATTATAAACAGTTGACTTACTCCATTCTCTACTAGAGATCATCTTTTCAAAGATTGGTATTCATGAGGACAGAACATAATGTACTCAAATGTACCATGCTTTTGGGGTTAAGCTATAGGGGGTTTCTGTACAGACCTGGTTAGACAAAGGTCTAAAATTATACACATAGTCAAAAGGCACAGGCAAGAAAAAAAAGTGTTTCTGCTCAAATCTGTGCACCTGCACCTGAAACCTAAAGTTCCTAAAGTTGTGCTCTGCTAGTATTGATCCACTTCTGCTTATGTTCTATCAAATTTGTCATTTATTTTTGTGAAACTAAATAACTGTAAATTAAAATATTTCACCCCCTTTTTATTATTTATTTTAAATGATTACAGCTAATAGAAAAAAAAAAAGGATCTAAAAATAATAGTATATTTTATTTCATAATACTGTGTATCTCTATGTATAGTTCAGTGCATGCATGGGGAAAAGTGCTGACTTGTCCAGAAGACTTAGGAGAGCTTCATATGGAGTGGAGTCAGAGTGGAGTCAGTGCATCAAGGGCCACCATGCACAGACATCTTGAGGGGACGCCTACAACTGCATTCGAAGACAACATTAGAAGCGTCTTATCTGGGCTAAAGGAAGGAAGAACAGGACTGTTGCTCAGTTGTCTGAAGTCTTCTTTTCAGACTAAAGTAAAATTTGACAAATGTATCAACTAGAAATTGAAGTTTTATCAGTCTGTGATGATTTGGGATGCCATGTCATCTCCTGGTGTTTGTCAACTGTGTTTTATCAAGTCCACACATCATTTACCAGTAGATTTTAGAGCACTTCATGCTTCAGTCAGCTGACAAGCTTTATGGACTTTTAGTTTTCCAGAAGGGCTAAAACTAACATTAACTGGTTTGCTGGCTGTGATATTACTGTTCTTGATTGGCCAGCCGACACACCTGACCTGAACCCTCATGGAGAATATCTGGGCTATTGTCATGAGGAAGATGAGAAACACAGACTCAACAATATAGGCAAGCTGAAGGCCGATATCAGAGCAACCTGGTCTTCGATAACCCCTCAGCAGTGCCACAGGCTGATTGCCTTCATGCCCTGCCCCACTGAAACAGTCATTCGTGTTAAGTGAAGCCTCGGCCAATACTGAGTGCATAAATAAACATAATCTCCATAGGTTTGTATTCTAAATTCTTCTGTGATTGTCAGAGAATATTGGAATAGTTCGAGACACTATATTTTGATTTTTAAAGAGGTGTAAGCTGCAATCATTGAAAAGAACCAAAAAATGCTTGAAATATTTCACTTGTAGTAGTGAAATATTTTCATGTAATAAATCATAAACCACAAAGAGTGAGATGACACACCATTTCGGCCAGGTTGGAAAGCCTTCACCCCATCCATCACAGTCTGGTTACAGATCACATTCAAGTCAAATCTACTAGCGAAGCTTAATTTCTGAGAGTGAGAGAGAGAGAGAGAGAGAGAGAGAGAGAGAGAGAGAGAGAAGAATAAATTTATCTTAAGCACTTAATTTTCTTGAGCAGATGATTAGGAATCTGTGTTTTATGAAATGCTCACAAATGAGACGGTAACCCAGCAGCTCCTTTTGGTGTTTAGGGAACAGTTCAGAATTCTGGAACACACACACACACACACACACACACACACACACACACAGAGATTATTCCAGGCAAGGTTCTAGTCCTCACAAATACTCACATTTGCTCCTGACTTGTTTTATTTATTTAAAACATAAACACTTTGTCTAAATCCTACATGTACAGTTTCACTATTTCATCACAGATTGTGCCTTTTTACAATATATTGTACATCTAATCTACTTAATCAACCATTACTTATTATTCTTTTTTAATCAGAAATAATTTTGCTTCTTTGTAGAATTATTGTTTAAAGTTATCAAAATTAACTGGCATGAGAATAATGAATTTAGGAGGGGTGGTCATAAAATTTATATTATTGTATGAAAATATTTGTCCAAATAATGTCTCCGGAAATGAGTACATTCATGAACATTTCTTCTTGCTATAAAAACCTATGGTATATTTTCGCATGATGCTGCTAGAGGGTCAAAACCAAAATGGTGCACCCTATTGTAAAAAATATAAGTGCGTTTTCTTCATGACAATTCGTCAGCACATTCAGCTCAGGAAACGGTGAAACTTGCAGGCAACTTGGAGTACGAAATTCTTTCTCATCCCCCTACTCCCCTGATCTCACACTCAGTGACTTCTTCCTCCTCCATCACTTAAAGAAACCACTTTTGTGGCAGGAGTTTAACGATGATGAGGTGATACAGAGGTCGAACTTTTCCTCAAAAGAAGACTTTATCAAAGACGGTCTCCACCAACTCATCTATTGTTTGGAAAAGTGTGTTGCCTTAGGTGGAGGATATGGAGAGAAGGACTAAGCTCATGACCAATTTTATGGACGCCTCTGGTGATTCTTTACTGTTCTGTTTTATACTCTTTTTAAAAGGTTTACAGGAGTTGTAATGATCCCTAAAAGTTACCTGTTAATATTCCAGTTAAAATAAATCTCAGAACACTTGTTTTATTGACCCTGAAATTTGGTGATCTCTATCTTATTTAAATACAAATTGCAAATTAGCTACAACCACCCCATCAACCAATACACCCCCACAACCAACAGGCCTTTTGCAAAACAGGAAATTTCTAGCCAATCCGGGCATGAGATTTCTCTGACAACAATACCCAGAAGTCAATCCAGATAAGGGGCATTAAAAAAAAAAAAAAAAGTTCCTGCCTGGAATGATATTTTACACTAGGTGGTAAAAGTAAACAGCATGTTCATGCACATTTATGGACTGTTTTCTTATATTGTATTTGCATACACACACTGGAGACCCATGTGAATGTTTAAAAGAAATGATAAAAAGTGTATTTTGCACACTAATAGATGGCCTTTAAATATAGGTCTAGAAAGTCTAGAAATAGGTTTCTTCTTAAAGGTCCCGTAATTTATGATTTCTGTAAAAAGTTAACACAGATCTCTAACCAAAGAGCTTTACCAATGTGGGTGTGTGTTTATGTGTGTGTTAATGGCCCAGCAGAAATACCCCATACATAATGCATTTTCTATATCGCAAACTCCATATATTTCACGCCTCTTCTGAACACGCCATTACAGCGTCTGGGTAAATGAATTACTTCTGAGCCATGGCCCTCAAGAGAAGAGCAGAGCTGAGTGACAAGCCAAGAGAGGGGCAATTCTTTTAAAGGCCACACGGGGGTGGGGTGGGGTCTTGGAGTCTGACCGAGTCTGAATGTGTAAACATTTTGTTTATTAGACTAGATTCAGGATATTTAGATCTACTAAGTAGGCTATAGGTACAGTACATACATCCTTAATTATAGTCTCTGGGATTCTCCGTATCTTCTGAACATAAGTCCTTGTATTTATTAAAATAACAACAACAACAATAACAACAACACTAGTTAGTACAATACATATACTGTATAAAGATATTTTGTACCCATAACGACATTTACATTTCAGCATCAGACACCCTTCTCCAGAGCAACTTTATCTCATTATACATCTGAGCAGTTGAGGGTTAAGGGCCGTGCTCAAGGGCCCAACAGGGGCAACATGGTGGTTGTGGGGTTTAAAGCTGGGACCTAACAGACTGTAGTCAATGCCTTAACAACTGAGCTACCCCAATATGAAGAAAGCACACACACACACACACACACACACACACACACACACACACACACACACAGAGTACATATTACTCACGTTCTGCCTGTATTCAAATGAAGTTGGCACTTTTGTCCAGAGACCCAGGCAGTGTGGTTCCACACACATGAGATGTTGTTCACATAGTCACTTACACACGACAGTCCTGAGATTACACAACAGTGTCAGATCTTTTAATGTAAGAAAATTAAAACTATCACAGTTCAAAATAACACACACACAAAATGATACACACTTACCAGAGTGTGAGAGAGTGGCCTGAGCGTCTCCAGGTAATTGAAGGAAAAGAAATAGCAAGACACCCAACATCACTGCTGCCACACACACAGACACACACACACACACACACACACACACACACACACACACACACACTTTATATAAATACATGCATAAACAGCTAATTCATCAACATTGTAAGTGCTTAAACAACCCTGCTCAGAGTATGAAGTGAACAATCCAATAACTTTACTTTCATTTCTTTCTTTATTCTTTCCTTTAAAGTCTTTTATTTCTTTGGATCTCTGATGCAGGATGTTGCATCAATCCTGCAAGCATAGCAACAAACAACCAAACAACACATACACATCTCTAAGGGGCTAATCTAATCTTAACACGTGTGTGTGTGTGTGTGTGTGTGTGTGTGTGTGTGTGTGTGTGTGTGAGTGTGAGTGTGTGTGCATGTGTTAAACAGCACTTCGAACTTTGTAGTCAATTATCATAAAAGGTAAATGTTACTGAGGCACGCTGCAGGGGCGACGGCTCCCCGCCCACACCACACGCAGAGAGATGCTGAGACATTCGGAAATCACAAACCTCTCCTTTACGGCACTGACACACCAACACACACACGTAACAGCTGCATTTCGGTTAGCATTTCCACTGACGCATGTCATAATACTGTAACTCAACAATGCTATCAACCTCAGTAACCAGAAACATGATCTTAGGACCCTTAAAAACTCAAGTCTCAGTATTCTTAGTAACCAAAGTTACTTTCTTTTCTTCCTGTAACTGTCGAGAGACTCTGAGGATTCACACACCACATTATTGTGTTGTTGCTATGGAACTGTACATCTTTAATGCCATTGATCTAACTGTGTTTTTTTATTATGTTTTACGTATGTACACATATATGTACATGAATGTGTACAGTGGATTATTATTAATATGGATTGATTGTCAGTTTTGATTAATTGTGCATTT
>JAOTRS010001362.1:10000-11823 GCA_028565755.1 Dinotopterus cunningtoni | reverse complement strand
TCTGTCCACTCCAGAGTAAGAAAATATGCGATTTGTCATTTTTGTGTGTTTATTTCTTGATAAACAGATGAGATAATATTGAATGTGTGGCGAATGTCCAATATAAAACCAACTTCACTGCGGTTCACCTTTATCGCTCAAATTCCCGCCTCTTGGTCATCGACTGCGAGTGACGTCACTCCCCATACAATCACGCCCCTGACGCTGATTGACAGGTTTCCGTGTAACGCGTTGGAAATGCAGTTGCGTTTGAGTTTTGGCGGCTACATGCGCGACGCAGAATAAGTGAAAAAGCAAACGTGGTGATTGATTTTGCTATTTAAATACGACCGGCTCATGACTTTCAATAAGACATGGGAAATGCAACTGCAAATGTCTGGGAGATCACTCCATCCTACACACACCAGCTTCACCCCATCACGGACTACCTGCCGGGGCGGACACACGTCTTATACACAGTCGGGTTTTCACACGCTTTTATTACAAACTCGGTAAACATTTAATGTAGATTCATATAAAGATGTTCAGGAGGCTGTGTGTATTAAACACACCACTACTTCTTATTGTCTGTGTTTAAACATGACCAGTTACACACTCGGAATTTCAGCACACACACACACACACACACACACTACATGTGAGTAACGCGCTGTACAACACAGAGCTGCAGTGAGAGACACAGAGGAGTTTATTACTGAAACAGTCTTATTATACAGTATAACTCAAACAGACTGGGGGAGCACACACACACACACACACACACACACAGGTACAACTAACTGGGTAAAAGTGACATGTGTAGTGCTGATCATATTATAAATGAAAACTGAAGACTAACCTTTATTAGAATCACCACCGCTCATCACAGACCTGAGGACTCCGCACCGACACCACCGACGGGCCTTTAAAACTGAGCGGGTGTCCCACTCGCGTGCGGGAGGAAGTTTGAAGGAGGTTTCAATCATTTTAGTGACTCGGTTCTTTGAATCTCTTTCATTAAAATGAACGAATCTTTTTCAGTCATTTAGTTCATTTAGTTCTTTTGATCAGAAACAAAATAAAATGTTGCATGTTTAATAAACAGACCCCCAACACGTCCACATACACACATTTAGTCTACAGTTCCAGTAATGTAAATATTACAATGCAGCTAAGATCATATTATAATAAACAGAATGAGTAACTCACCATCATGTCTTCCAGTCTGAGTCGTTCGTTCTTTTAAATCTATTGCACTGCATAGCGTCTATGGGAGTCACGTGACAAAAGAACGAACGACTCGAGACCGAAAAGACTCAAAAGTAACTACGTGCTCAGGTCTGTTCGCAGTACATAACCTACGGAGCCTTTGCGCATGCGCGCCCAGAAGACGCCAAAAAAACAGGCGTGAACGAATCACTCTCTGAGACGACTCGTTCTTCTGAATCACCTTAAAGACTCGTTCGAAAAGAAAGAATGAATCGTTCCTGAACGACTGATCACAGACACTTCACCATCCTGTTGCTGCGACACTCGGAGCCGTTAAACATGACACACTTGACAACAACGGTGAGAAGATGAGAATTACCCATTGTGTTCAATAAAACGGAAAGCACTGTACAACTAAAACCTGACAAATTGATGAAAACTTTATGACAAAAAATAAATACAAACAACAGCATAAATAAAATAATAAAAAGATTTAAAACATGCACAGGAGCACCATAGACTAATTTGCATACCACCGCCTGGGATATACTGGGAGGACCGGAGTGCTGTAAGGGTGATAGCAGGGGCGGACTGGGACCAGAAAGTGGCCCTGGACTTCCTGTCCCACAGCAGCA
>JAOTRS010001362.1:0-5000 GCA_028565755.1 Dinotopterus cunningtoni | reverse complement strand
TTCCTGCTCCATTTTTGATAGCCCTGCCTTCATTCCCACCCAAGTCAGAAAGCCCCACCATCTTGCGGTATCCCTTGTCCAATGTAAAATCCCCACCTTTGCTCCACCCCAGGGCAGAAAGAACCCTTTCATCCCCACCTCAATGCAGAAAGCCCCACCTTTATTCCTGACTGAATTCTGAAAGCTCCACCTTCATCTCTTTTTCAATGCAGAAAGCCCTTGCTTTTATCTCTTGACCAAAGCAAACAGCTTTGCCTTAATTCATGCCTAATTCAGCCTTGTCTTCATTCCTGCTTCATTGCAGAAAGCCCCACCTTCCTCCCTGCCCTATTTCCAGAAAGCACCTCTTTCATCATCTCCTGTCCAATGCAAAAAGCCCTGCCTTCATTCCCGCCCCAATACAGATAGCCACCTTCACCCCACACTTATTCCCTAAGAGCAAAATCTCCAACTTAACTTAAGTGTAAGTGCTAAATCTCCTCCATGTGTGAATTTTCTTCAACATTCTGCATGTCTCTAATGACTAAGGGTCAGGGAACTGCACTCCCATGGTTCACTGCCCACTTTTTTGCCTTCCTGAGGGTTCCATAACTCACTAGTACCCATATAACTTAGTGCAGTCTGTTTCCATGGTAACTAGTAGTAAAGGCCAAAGAGAGATGCCTCAGGCGCAAATATTTCTTCAAATTAACAAAATTCTATTTCACATCATTTCGCTATCAGCATAGTTCCACTGAGTTCTCTGACCTTCCCTCCAAGTCGAGTGGTACTGTCGAGCATCAGCAAAGGTGTTTTGATAAAAATCATTTTTCTTTAGTTGAGGTCCTTGCATAGAGGCGGAAAGGTAATAAACACACAGAATCAATGAAAAAAAAGTACTGCAAAGTATGATGCCATGGAACTGCATGCCTGTGCTCATTTCACTCGGAACCTCAAAGCATACACTTTTAAAAACGTCTTACTCTAAGGAAAACTTTAAAGATTTTGTGTAGAACCTTAAGTTTCTACATTTTCATACAGTATCTGAAATTTCCCTCTTCAGAAACTTCAAGGATTCTACATCAAAGTTTACACTAGTGGTGACTCATTGGTCAATTTATTGGTTCTTAGCTTTTACTAGGATTGCATTGATTCGGTGTGCAGACGCAAGTGGCAGCCAATCCAGTAGCTCCTTCTGTGTGCCATTTACAGTATTTAAAAATTTTCAGTGCCAGCTAAGGCTAAGATGAAGGCTAAGTGTTGGAGATATAAGGCCTCTGTTTTATTTGTCTCACATAGGCAGACAGATGAGCTAGTGGCCTTGGTCAATAATCTGAGGATCTACTAGAAGTGCTTGTACGGAAACATGGCCAAAGGGCAACACAGCAGATGCTAGTGTGGCTTCACTACTGTGAGGGCGAACAGAGACCATAAGTCAAGCGACAAGTGCAAGGGAACATTCCATCACAGGTAGACACAGACAAGGTGTGTGACATCATTCAAACAACTATTGGGAGCCTATTTTGCATGTACCAATCGGAGTGTTGCAAGAGCCTCGACATGACAGACTACCTCAACTTCTGTATGGACATCAGTGTGCCTGTTAGAACCTTGTGTTGCTTTTCTAACAACAAACATTGGATTCTCAGCAAAGTTAAGCATCTACTGAGCCTGAAAAAGAAGGCTTTTAAGGAGGGTAACAAGGCACATTTAGATGAAACTCAAGACCAAAAGCAAGCAAAGAAAACATACCAAAGGAATGTGGAGATAAATTTGCACGAAAACAACATGGGGATCTGTCAAAACCATCACAGGCTGTAAGAAGAAGTTAGAAGTGGAATAGATGGGGATGTGGCAAGGCCCAAGAAGTTCCACCAATTCTTCAACAGGTCGGCTGCCTTTGCCTTGCAGTTACAGTAGTCCTGCCTGCCAGATATCAATCCTCACAAAAATTGCAGCAAGATGCCTCTAGTCCCCTCACTATCACTACACATCAATGTATCAGTGAACTAAGGAAACTGTGTCCTAGCAAGGCTGCTGGCCCAGAAAGACAAGAATGCAGAAAGCCTGTGTGAAAGAACAAAGTGAGCCCTTCTGGTATATTGTTAACCTGAGTTTGGAACTAGGGAAGGTCCCTGAACTCTGGAAAACATCATGCCTCAGAAGAGCAGCCCTAAAGCAAAATTACAGGCATTTGTCACTGATGTTTCACATTGTAAAGACCTTCAAACTGATTCTACATCTCCTTAGACCTCAGGTCAGTCACATACTGGATTCCCTGCAGTTTTCCTACAGGGAAAAGGTTGGTGTTGATGATACCATCCTCTACCTGCTCCCTTAGACCCACTCCCACCTCAATAAGGGGATAGCTGCTGTAAGGACCATGTTCTTTGACTTCCATTGCTATCATTATCATCTAGCCCTTCCTTGAAAAACAAGCAGACTGACATGCAGGTGGATTTACATCTGGTGATCTTAGTGATCATCAAAGTGCGGTTGACAGACTGGCCTTCAGAGATCATACTCAGTAGCACAGCATGCACCACATGGAACATACAGCTCCAAGTCATACCACATGCAGAGGTTCTCTGATGACACTGACATTGTGGGGTGTAAGGAAGCCTGGGGAAGAACTTTGTGGCATGGTGCAGTCTAAACCGGACACAGTTGAACATCACCAAGACCAAATAGATATAGATTGACTTTCGCTGGCCCAGGTCTACCCTGCTACCAGTGTCTATTGTGTTGTCCCCAGAACCATTCGGCTTTTTAATACCTCTCTACAGGTAAAAGTGGGGAACAAGGATTGGGAGTTTTCGATGCAAAGCTTCTTCTACTAGATACAATGTGGCATTAGCCATTCCTCTGTGGGATTAACCATTCAGGAATTACAGCCATTTTCATACACACACACACACACACACACACACACACACACAGGCAGTTGTGTGTCATCAGACAGACAACCGCTTAATTGGCAGTTGTATGGCTAATAAAGCAGATAAAAAGCCTGGATGTAGTTCTGAGTGTTACACTTGCATTTGGTAGTTGTTCATATGAATGCTCAACATGCGGTACGAAGAGCTGTCTATGCAAGTGAAGGCAGCCATCATTAAGATTAAAAACATCAGGGACAGAGCAAAAACATTGGGAGTGGCCAATACAACAGTCTGGAACATTCTTAAAAAAACAAGGAATTATCCGGTGAGCTCAAAAACAGCAAAAGACCTGAAAGAGCATGGAACATGTATGAATACAGAATCCTGTCCTTGGTGTAGAAGAACCCATTAACAACATCTAGCCAAGTCAAGAATGCGCCTGAGGAGGTAGGCATGAAATGGTCAATGTCTACCAATGTCAGTCAAGAGACGGCTTTATGAAGTAAATACAGACGCTTCACTGGAAGGTGCAAACCACTGGTAACGCTCAAGAACAAAAAGGACAGATTAGACTTTACCAGGAAACTTTGCCAGATTCTTTAGACTGATGAAATCAAAATTACCCTGTATCAGACTAAGGCAAAGAGAAAAGTATGGAGAAAGAAAGGAACGGCTCAGGATTTTAAGCACCACAAAATCTGTCAAACATTGTGGAGAGAGTGTTATGGCATAAGCATGTGTGGCTGCCAGTTGAACCGGATCACAGGTGTTTATTGATGACCTGACTGCTGATAAAAGGAGAAGGATGAATTCTAAGGTGTATAGAGCGAGACTCTCTGCTTAGTTTTAGCCAAATGCTGCAAAACTGATAGGACGCTGCTTTATACTGCAGACGAAAAATTATCCATAACATACAGCTAAAGCTACCCAAGTTCTGGCGAAGCAATTCAATGGAGGAAATTCAATATTTGGTCATGTCCGTGGGTTGAAGACTGTCGCTGACTGCAAAGGATTTTCATCCAGGTATTAAAGGTAAACTTTATGTTTCTAATTATGTTAATTTGTTCCATTATTTATGACCCCAATGTGGGTGTGTATGAAAACAGCTGTAAATTCTGAATAGTTAATGCCACACTTTTGTCAAACCTCTTGAATTAAAACCGAAAGTCTTGACTTCACTCACATCTTGAGTGTTTTAAATCAGTGGCGGCTGGTGCAAATTTTTTTGGGGGGGGGCGCAAAAAAAAAACTCAAATTAAACTTTTATTAATCGTGTGTAAATAGCCATTTATCAGGTGATTAAGCATCATTACTACTAGTATAAAATAAAAAAAGTCATGACTCACATGGCATCCAGTCAGCAGCTCCGCTTGCCATAAGAAGTTCTGGAAAAGCACCGAGTGTAACCTCGACCGTGATCACGTGACTGCTGCTTAATTAGAAGATCAGGTCGATCTGGTCCAAGCCATTTAACTTTTTTTCTTTCTTCGTCCGATCGCCTTGCGAAGAGGTATTTTAGCAAAGAAATTACAGAATTTCCTCTGATATTTAGCTGCTTCCACGTCAATCACTACTTAATACATTAACTAACAATCTGCTGAGCGTTAATAAGACTCGTTGAGAATGGTCCAATCACATGAGCCCAAATATTTAAAAACAATATTGATTCGCTAAAAACAAAAGTGGGAGGGTTCGGGGCGCACAGTGCTCCGCCCTAATTTGAAAAAATCCAATTAGAGCTCAGCCTCAAGTCACATGCTTTTCAAAAATTTACATGCCCTGTAACGGTCACAACAACGTTATATACCATTGCATGTATGCATGTATGTCTGTCGCCCTTTTAAGGTGTGCTGCCCCGCCCCCGGTGCGTGCGCTGCAGGAGTTGTGTGAGAAGACGAAGACGGAATAGGAGCGTGTGTGCTGCTCTCCTCCCTAAGCGTTTTCGACTCCTACGCTTTTCTTTGATTCTGCTTGTGCTTTTGTATTGTGTTTTTGTGATGTTACGAAAAGCCGATAAAAGTCTGCACTAAACGCCGTTTTGTCTCTGACCTCCTTTTTTCTCTGGCTATCCGGCACAAGACGTCACAATTGGCGCCCGAACTTCTAATTCTAGACTCGGATGTTGTCAACATGTTTTATTTG
>JAOTRS010001325.1:0-11826 GCA_028565755.1 Dinotopterus cunningtoni | reverse complement strand
TAAAAATCTTAGAGAAATCAGAGAAAAGTACAGATATAGAGAGCAAAGCGCAGAGCAGTAAGCAGGAACGTCCGAACAGTGTAGCGGATGTTGGCGTGTTGAATAGCTGTGTTGGCTTGGTTCCATATCCGTCGACACCTGCGGACCAACTGTTGGGCCGAAGGTATTTCAACCTTCGGGTTCTTGATGTTCGAACATCGGAGACTGGAAACCATGGCATACCTCAAATGGGCTTAACTTGGTAGCGGAGGACACATAAAGATTGTGGGAAAGTTCCGCCCAAATGAGGTAGTGGGCCCAGGAGCGCTGGCGACCGGCTATGAAGCATCTCAGGTAGCGCTCCAGTTGTTGGTTGGTCCGTTCCGTCTGACGTCTGAGGATGATAACCTGATGATAGACTACAGGTGGAATTGATCAGATGGCAGAAGGCCTTCCAGAACCGTACAGTGAACTGGGGCCCCCTGTCCGAGACGATGTCCTTTGGCAACCCATGCAGACGGACTACGTGCTCTAATATCAGCTCGGCTGCCTGTTTAGCTAACGGGAGTCCGGGTAGGGCCACCAGATGCACAGCTTTGGAGAACCGATCCACGATGGTCAATACGGTGTTTTTTCCTTCTGAGACCGGCAGGCCCGTGATGAAGTAGATGGCAATGTGCATCCAGGGCCGGCGGGGAACAGGGAGCGGCTGGAGTTCCCCAGGTGTCGGTTGGTTCGTGTCCTTGGCCCGCGCACACACTGGGCACGCCTGGACGAACTTGTCGATGTCCTTGGCCATGGATGGCCACCAGAAGGTGCGCTGTACAAATTGGAGGGTGCGTTGTGTGCCCGGGTGTCCAAAGAAAGGAGTGGAATGGCCCCACTGGATGACTTCGGTTCAGAGGACGTTGGGTACGTAGAGTCGTCCAGGCGGCACACCTGCCGGTTCGTTCTCCGATGTCTGTGCTTGGACTGCCCTCATTTCTAATTCCCAACGGAGTGGGGCGATAATTTTGGATGAAGGGAGGACAGGCGTGGGGTCCGCCCGGGCGACGTCTTCCTCATGCTGTCTTTGGCTGTTTTAGATTCCAGATGGTGATAAGATTCTGGTGATCGGTCCAAACGATAAATGACTCTCTGGCGCCCTGGAGCGAGTATCGCCATTCTTCCAATGCCCACTTTATGGCCAGCAGTTTGCGGTCCCCTACCCCGTATCGCTGCTAAGTGGGGTCAAATTTTTTGGAGAAGAAGCTACAGGGGTGTAGCTTCTGGTCTGGACCTCGTTGGGAGAGAACAGCCCCGGTGCCCACATCTGAAGCGTCCACCTCCACAACGAACGGTTTGTTTGCATCTGGGTGGACGAGAATTGGGGTGGTGGTCAATCGATGGAAGAGTTCGTGGAAGCCGGAGATGGCAGTAGAGTTGAGTCTGAGGTGATGAGATGATGGTCGGGTCAGAGCGGTTAAAGGTGCTGCAACTGTACTGTAGCCCCGGATAAAGCGACGATAGAAGTTCGCAAACCTGAGAAACCGTTGAAGTTGCTTGAGAGTCTTGGGTAGGGGCCAATGACACACAACTTCTAGCTTCTGCGGGTCCATGGCCACACTCTGGGGCGAGATGACAAAACCCAGGAACGTGATGGAGCGCTCGTGAAAAGCGCACTTCTCCAACTTACAGTACAGTTGGTGGGCGATCAATCTCTTAAGGACCGCTCTGACTTGTTGGATATGTTCTTTGACGGTGCGTGTCGAGGTAGACGAATACCCACCAGCCCAGCATGTCTTTGAGAACATCATTAATGAATTGTAGGAAGGCAGCTAGTGCGTTACAGAGTCCAAAAGGTATGACCAAACTTTCATAATTTCCTGTGGGGGTGATGAAGGCCGACTCATCGCCCTCTCTGATAAGCACCAAGTTGTAGGCGCTCCGGAGGTCCAACTTTGTGAAAATGGTGGCACCAGAGAGGGCGTCCAGGGCTGAGTTGGTAAGAGGCAAAGGGTGTCGATTTTTGATAGTGATGTTGTTGAGCCCCCGATAGTCGACACATGGACGTAGGACACCGTCTGTTTTCTTCACAAAGAAGAACCCCGCGGCGGCAGGCGATGAGGAGGGCCGGATGGTACCTTGACGGAGAGCAGAGGACACATACTCCTCCATCGCCTGCATCTCGGCGGTGGACAGGGAGTAGAGATGGCTGCGGGGAGGGACAGAACCCGGCTGAAGATCTATCGCCAGGTCGTAGGGGCAATGAGGAGGAAGGTGGGTGGCGCGTCTTTTACAGAATGCGTCAGCCAGGTCCCAATAGGCGGCGGGGATGGCGTTGGTGTCGACCTCAGGGGCCTCGGACTCCCTAGAGCATGTCCCAGCCGAAGCCCGCAGGCAGAGTTCGGTACAGGTCGGCCCCCACTGTAAGATCCGATTTTGAGTCCACGAGATAAGAGGGTTAATGTTGCAGGAGCCAAGGGTATCCGAGGATGATGGGTGGAGATGAGATGGAGGTGAGGTGGAATCGGATCGGTTCTTGGTGCTGGTCAATGATGAGGGTGAGGGGTTGAGTCTGGGCGGTGATTGGGCTGGAGGAGAGGGGCCGACCGTCGACTGATGTGATTCGAACGGGCTGGGATAATGCCTCAAGCTCCACTCCCAGTTTTTTGGCATAAGAGGAGTCAATAAAGTTACCTGCGGCACCGGAGTCGATAAACGCAGTACTTCTGACCCATTTGTGGCCAAACTGGAGGTGTACCTGAACCGTGAGACGAGAGACGCTGGGTGTCATGGCAGAGAGGTGGAGGGGGCCCGGCAAACTGCTCCCATCACTCACCGGGCCTGGGCATTTCCCGGACGAAGAGGACATATGGCTCTGTGGTGCGCTGCTGATCCGCAATAAGTACAGAGTCCCTCTCTGAAGCACCATTCTTGTTCTGCAGCAATCAGGAAGGCACGTCCTAATTGCATGGGTTCCCTGGCTCTGGTGTTAACCAGGGCGGGAGGTGGAGATCCGACAGGTCCAGTAGCAGTGGTGGTGAAAGAAGGGCGAGCTTCAGGAACTGGTGTGTGAAGGGCGAAGGTAGACAGTCGGGGCGTGGTGTGCAAAAATGATGGCGTGGTCCGCGGCAGGATCTGGGGAGCTGGCCTTGGACGAGAGAGCAGGCGTTGGTCCCTAATGCGTGAGGCCAGTCCCTTGTAGTAGGCCGTCTGGAGGGCGGCGTCTCCCCAGGTGGTCTCGACGGCGAGGGTACGGAAGTCTGCGGTGTACCGGCTCACGGACGACCCTCCCTGCCGCAGGTGATATAATTTGGTGTCGGTCTCCACCTCAGCAGCAGGATTTTCGAATGTTAGCTTCAGCTGACGGGTAAATTTGCCGTCGGATTAGGCTGTGTCTGAGTCTGATCAAAGAACCCCCGTGGCCCACTCAGCTGCCTGCCCGGATAGCAACGAGATGAGGAGGGCAATGCGCAACCGGTCCCTGGAGTACCTGGTGGAATTGAACTCAAGCACAAGATCCAGCGCAGTTAAAAAAACACTGCACTTCCCGTCCGTGCCATCCCATTTGTCCGGTAATGCTAAATAGACATCAGAAGGGGGGGGGGTTGCGTGACGGGCGGTGGGCTAGCCGGCTAAGCGGCCACCTCCCGGAGAGCAACGTTCTCCTGCTGTAGCTCCGCCACCTCGCGGCGTAAGGTTGCAATGTCTAGGACGCCACTGCAGAGGGTTGCGATCTCGCCACGAAGCTGCTCGATCAGCTCGGCATGCCGGTTCACCACATCGCAGAGGTGCGCGTAATCTGCTGGGTTTACTGCTGGCTCAGTCATTCTGTCAAGGGCGACCGAAGATGGACCAGAAGACGTAGCAGTTAGCCCGTGTAGCGTGGATGGTAAACCCAAACGCGGAAGCAGCGCGAGCAGGCAGGATAACCACGCGATTTAATCTAAGAACTCTCTTATGCGAAGAGCAAGGATTTACACAAATAAATCTGCATTCTAGCAACACACACTCAATCAGAAAGACAACCCGAATCGGTGAGTACTCACAGAAAATCCGGCGGAGAGTCGGAAACGGCATAGGCGAATTCAATGACTAAGCGATGTGAAGCGCCATCTTGTCACCTTTTATGCTTCCTGGTTCGCGACCGTACTACTTCCGGGTCCTAGTGCCGGGCACGCAGCGCGTGTGCATGACAGCATGGAGTTTGCATGTTCTCCCTGTGTTTGGTGGGTTTCATCCGGGTACTCCGGTTTCCTCCCACAGTACAAAGATATGCAGGTTAGGCTAATTGGCATTCCCAAATTTCCCGTAGTGTGTACATAAGTGTGTGTATGTGTGTGTGCCCTGCGATGGATTGGCACCCTGTCCAGGGTGTACCCCGCCTTGTGCCCTAAGCCTCCTGGGATAGGCTCCAGGTCCCCGCAACCCTGAATACAGGATAAAGTGGTATAGAAGATGAGTGAGTGAGTGAATTCTACATTTGTACTGTAATTTTAGTACTGTGATTATGAATCCGTTTAACTACAATGTTTTACACGCTACTATGTGCAGCTCTAAAGGAGCTGCGGCTCATTAAACCTTGAGAGAATTAACTGATGCCCGAGGCGTCAGTCTATAGTTAGAGTTAGTCTAGAGTTATAGCCACTCAGCAGTAAAAGCCAGCAAATGCACAAACCCAAATGCTGCCGCTGTGAGGCGTGGCAGTAAAACCAGAATATCGCTTGAGTACCATCTGTACGTTATCATGTCTACCATTCAGCTCGTTCAGTGTGTAGAGTGCAGGATGTTTAGACATTCTTCCTCTGTCATTACCGATAACTTATATTTGTGATAGGTGTGTGTAAGTGAGCACTCTGACGGAGAAGATATTAGGGTTAGAGGAGCGCATCCAGACTTGAGAGAGGGTTAGAGAGCGCGAGAGCAGTGTTATTCCCGTAGCGGAAAATCTGGGTGCCGCTGGATAGCCAGCCCCCGACTCCGGCATTAGAGCCCTCACAGCAGGGCGGGTGGGTGAGAAATCGGTGGCATATTAGTTCAGCCAAAGCTCTCCTCTGCGCTTCACGTGTCCAACAGGTTTGCTTTCCTTAGTAATGCACCCTCTGAGAAACCTGAAAGAGCTCTGGTTATAGGAGACTCTATACTGAGGCACGTGAAATTAGCTAGGCCATTAGGGGTGCGAGCGGCAGTGGTTAGGTGTATCCCGGGAGCCAGAGCACCGGACATAGCAGGTAATCTTAGGGCTTTAGGACAGCATTGGTTCTTAAAGATAGTGGTACATGCTGGAGCTAACGATATACTGTCACAATCCAGCCAGATCAACCCATCACTTTCAGACCCTAAACTCCACTCCAGGATTTTCTCCCTGCAAGCTCACCTGCTGCTCACGCACACCTGAACTTGATCATTCAATCATTTCTCTGCTTTTTAAGCACGCTGAGAGAACCATTCAGTGCCGCGGTATCTCACTCGTGTGCCCCGCGTTTTACTTTGCCCAGTGCTTTTCCGTGATTCTAAGCTCGTTTTTGACCCTGTCTGTTTCTCGGATCTTTCTCTTGTCTTTGCCCCTTGGTACCTCTGCTATTATCGGACTGACTAATGTGTGCACCCTGCATGCTCCCTGGATTTCTAAATTGAACTCACGTGTTTGAATTTGTTTGCTCTGGCTGCTGGACTCCCGGTTAGCAATCAAGTCTGGTAAAATGATTTTGTTAATCCTTTGCAGTCCCACTTAAGCACTTCCGCATTCAAGCACTTTCACTTTCGTGAACATCGGAGAAAATGCTTAATAGTATTCACAGTTTCTTAATTTTCTAACAAAATTTTTATAAATAGAAAAAATTTGAAATATACTTTTTATGTTAGAGCATTTATCAGTACTATCACAATATTTTTTATTTTCTTATACACTGTCTGGCCTAAAAAGTTGCCATTACAGATGAGTCAAATTAATAGGTGGTAAACGTCTCGGGTTACTTTGTTGTAACCCTGTTCCCTGAAAAAGCGGGAACGAGATGCTGCGTGGAAACACTTTGTCATCTGATGAAGTGCACCTGCAGGTTATAAATAGGAGTGAACTGGAAACATTCCTTAGATCAGTTTTGTCTGAAAGGGCATCCAGTCACGCAAGCAGTGCGGCATTGGAGCGCAGCATCTCGTTCCCGCTTTTTCAGGGAACAGGGTTACAGCAAAGTAACCTGAGATGTTCCCTTTCAAAAGCTACACTCGATGCTGCGTGGAAACGCTATGGGAATGAGAATACCAACGCCACCACACTGCAAGTGTCTGGGCCCCCAGGGTTGTGTTGCGTGTGCGGACAATAGCCAAGAAGGTCTCAGACCTAGCTCTGGGAGGCTGACTCGAGGACCTGTGAGCCCAGAGTAGCATGAACATCCAAACTATAGAATCTAACAAATGTGTGCGGAGAAGACCAATCTGTTATCACACACTTGCTGCAAGGGGACACCTCTTGCCAGCACAATAGATGAGGCAATCTCCCTGGTCGAATGAGCCTTGATTCCTATAGGTGAAGTGTGACCACACGCCTCGTAGGCTAGGGCAATAGCATATGAAAAGCTGCTCTGACTTACGCCACTGGATAGTGCGGTGGACGTAAATCTGAAGAGCACGTACTGGACACAGTAAGTGAAGTCTTTCCTGCTCCGGAGCTGTAAAAGGCAGAGGACATCGAGGAGAGATATTAGATCCGAGAACCACACTCTGGTCAGCTATCAGGGCGCTATCAATAAGAGGCGCAAACCCTGTTGACGGACCCTCACCAGGACTCCCAGGAGCAGAGCTATCAGGGCAAACGCATAAAGGCGTAATCTGGGCCACGCATGGGCCATGGCGTCCAGACCCAGGGAAGCTGGAGGAGTCAGAGAGTAATAAAGGCACATTGTGCTGTCTCTTGGGAGGCAAAGAGGTCCACCTCTGCTACATAAAATCTTTCCCAGATTTGACTGACTACTTCTGGGTGGAGTTTCCATTCCCCATGTGTCACAGCTTGTCTGGATAGCAAATCTGCTCCCACATTCATATGCCCCGGAATGTAAATCGCCCTGAGGGACAGGAACTTGTCCTGTGCCCAAAGCAAAACCTGGTGCGCTAGCTTGTTCAAGCGGCGCGAGCGCAGTCCGCCCTGGCGATTTATGTACGAGACTACCGTAGCGTTGTCCACCCACACTAGGACATGGTAGCCTCTCAACTGCTGGAGGAAGTGCTTCAGGGCCAGAAATAGAGCCATCATTTCGAGGCAATTAATGTGCCACGCGAGAAGATGACCTCTCCAGCTCCCTTGGGCTGGACGGCCATCTAAGACCGCATCCCAGCCTGTGAGGGAAGCGTCTGTCATTAGCATCTTGCAATGACAAGACGGACCTAGAGTTGGGACCCAAAGTCAGAAACCGCGGTCTGAAACACATAGAAATGGTACGAAGCCCCTGGCGCGTAACCCTTATTTGCCTTTGGGGATTGGCCCTCGAGTGAAATCCCCTGGCTCTTAGCCACAACTGAAATGCTCTCATGTGCAGAAGGCCCAAAGGTATCACCGTAGATGCAGCTCCCATGAGACCTAAAGATTTCTGAAAGTGATGAACAGTCACTTTCTGATCTAGCTTGATTTCCTTCAGGGTGTTGAGAATGGATTCGACACAAGCGGGAGACAGCTGTGCCCGCATTGTAATGGAATCCCATGTGACACATAAATATGTTGTCCTCTGAACAGGAAAGAGCACGCTTTTCGTGGCGTTGAGTCTCAATCCTAAGGAACAGATCGATTGTCACAAACCAATCCCCTGGTTGGATTTGAGAAACAATCACTTTGACAGTCAACATTTTGAACCTCTACTTTTTCAGATAGCGGTTCAGCCCGCGAAGATCTAAAATTGGACGCAGCCCCCCGTTTTTCTTGGGAACCAAGAAATACCGACTGTAGTAGCCTGACCTTTCTGTCTGGTAGGGGAACATGTTTTATGGCCCCTTTTCCCAGCAACGTCTGTAATTATAGAGTCAGCAGGTGCGCCCTTTCCGGTTTCACAGAAGTGGAGACCACGTCGTTGAAACGTGGAGGGCGATGTGCGAACTGAATCCTGTAGCCTCTTTCTACAGTGCTTAGTACCCAAGGAGATATACCTGGCAGTAGCTTCCACGCTGCCAGTTTCACCGAAAGGGGCACAAGTTTTGACAGCTCGGTTAGACAGGGGGGTGTTAGATGTTCGGGATCCTGAAACATGGCAGGAAATGACTGAAGAACTAACATTTCGTTGGAGACCGGTGTTGCCCGAAACACCAGTGGTGGCGGAGCATGAACACCGACCTCCTGGGGGTGCCAAGGAGAACACTTCATTCTTGAAAGGAATTCTACGCGCCCCTCCCCGGGTCCTGGGCGAATGAGCCTCAGGACTTCTTCTTCGTGAAGAAGATAGTACGCAGGTCCGACTTCTTTGAAGCGGATTGTGAAGCGCTGCGCGCCGCACCCCAGTCTTTACGAGGGGGTGCCCGGCTCATAACACTCTCTTTCTGTGCTTCACGCCTCGCAAGAAGCAGACCCGGTTGGGACTGGGTCGCCGACAGTCCCGACTCTTGAGCACGGCGGGGAAGGAATTTCCCGAAGGCTTGTTTATAGAATTTCGCCCCCCCCACCGAAACCTAGTGGCGACGGAGTTAACGGAAGACGAGATGGGGGCATCAAGGAGGATCGCACGATCCTTATCCTTGATGCCCGTTAGATTTAGCCACAGGTGCCTCTCCGCGGAAACCATCGCAGCCATAGAATGGCTGATAGCACGAGCCGTCTGCTTTGTTGCACGAAGAGACATTTCTGTGGCTCAGCGTAGTTCCAAGAACACCCTATCATCAAGAGCCCCACCAGTCTTTCAGCAGGTCAGCCTGATAAGCCTGCAAAACCGCCATGGTGTGCAGTGCAGCACCAGCTTGACCCGCTGCCTGAAAAGCTTTTCCCACCAGGAAAGATGAAAATCTACACGGCTTGGAAGGAAGTGTTGGCTTTTTCAGGGAGGATGATGTCCCGATGGCATCATCGTATAACCCCGCGCTTCCGCATCAACGATATTCAAATAAATCGAAGTCGATCTCACGAAAACACGGGAAGAATATGGCTCACTCCATGAATGAGTTAACTCATCGTGGAGGTCGCTAAAGAAGGGGAGAGAGCGTCGTTGAGGCTCCGCCCCCCGGCCACCCAACAGAAACCTGTCGTCTAATTTCGAGCGCTTGGGGGAAGCTCGCTCTTGCGGCCAGTCGATTATTTACTATTTCAAGTAACTCCTCATACGCTCTGTCATCACTAGATGCGTGCTCTGAGGTGGCTATTTCCATCTCCGCGGAAGCGAGAGAAGATGTCTCTCCTGCCCATTTACAAGAAGTGCCGGGGCACGCGATCTGGCGAGAGAAGGAGAGGGGAGACTCCGTCTCGTGCACGTCTGCCAGATCCACATGTGAACCCCAGGAATGCGCCGCGGCTTCTCTTTAAAGAAGGCGAGCCGCGCGCGAAGCACTTTAATCGGGAGGAGGTCACAGTGCTCACACTCTCCTTGAAGCCCGAGGAGAGCGTGATTTTCCCCCAAACACTCAAAGCAGAAAGTGTGGAGATCGCCCTCTATCACACAGAGGCACACATCTCACTTGAAACTCCGCCATATCGGTGAGTTAAACACTTTCTTAATTTTGCTTGTTCACACACACACGCAAACACACAAAGCAGTCCTGAAGACAAAAAAATATAAGGAATGTTTCCGGTTCACTCCTATTTATAACCTGCAGGTGCACTTCATCAGATGACGTCACCTGACCGAGGTTATATGAGCCAAAATTTGGCATGTTTGATACACACATGCTTCACAACCGGCAACACAAAAAAATGTTCCCATAGCGTTTCCACGCAGCATCGAGTGTAGCTTTTGAAAGGGAACAACTATGATCAAGACATTTGACAGTGTCTTGATCATAGTTGTGACAATGTCACTGACATTTGACAATGTCTTGATAATAGCCTAACAATGACAAAAGACATTTAAAATTATTGCTACTGCATTAAGAATCCTACAATACATTATTAAAACCTATAATTTTGTATTATTTTGCTGTACTGTCAACTTTGTGGAAGAAATTCGTCCAGAAAAAAATCATGAATGGAGATGACTTAAACACTTGGTGATCTTTGACTCCGGTGCACCACAGACGCACAGACGTGAGGTCTTACGGGAAAATGGTAGTTTTATTAGGCAATTGGGGAAAGGAGAGGATTTTAAGGAGGAAAGGTGGAAAGAAAGGGGGGAAATTAGTGAGAATGTGTATATGCAGGTCCAGAAGCAGCGCCCATATGGCATGTAGGCACTCACCTGTTAAGTGATTGTGGCAACAGAGTTACACTATTATTCAATTTTCAGGTGCCAGCTCAAAGGATGGCATTGTAAGTATATGTTTGCTTAATTAAAAGTGGCATTTTACAAGCATTATCAAGTAAAGCATGGTATCTTTGTTACTGGATATTCATTACTTTTTAGACTGTTCTCACTTCAGTAAGATCAGGGTGCCAATCCATCACAGGGCACACACACATACTGCAGGCAATTTGAGAATGCCAATTAGCCTAATCTTTGTAGGGTTTCAGCTCTGGGTTGGAGGTGAATCGAATCTTTAAGGATTTGAAATAATTTTATTAAACTAAATTAAAATGTATAACGTATACTTTATCAACTACCCGTCCAGCGTTTAGTATGATTTAGTGTATTTTACCAATTCGGCTTATCACATGGCCATTGATGATAACACAAAATTTTATCAATTATGAGCAAGGTAAATTAAGATCTGGTAAAATGTTTAGACTTCAAAATACATGACCAAGACAACAGTTCTTTATAAAGAAACAAGAATTTATTTGACTAATCTATAATACATGAAACTACGCTACTTGAACACATGCAAACACACATACACACATACACACGGACAGTTTGGAGGGTAAGAGCTAATGAAGTTCTTCTAGTACTGTTTACTAGATCAAAGAATGTCACAAGAGCAGAGTCTTTGGTTTAATCTTACGGTTTAGGTATGAAGCGAGCACCAATTTTTAGCAAGTTCTCATCGTGGTGGTTCGTGCGAAGGGAATCACAGCATTGTTTGGTGCACAGAGGTTTTCGGGAAAGCCCTTTGGTGAGGTGTTGGTTGCCTGGTTACCGATGGTGGCACTCTGAAACTTCTTCTGAGGCATTCTTCATTGCAAAACTTTGGAGTTCTGCCACAAAGTCTCGTTGAGAGTTCTTGAAAAGTGGATGACGCCAGCAGAGGCAGTGTAGCGCTCACAAGGGCAGAAGCCCGAGCTGTTTGGAAAAGGTTGTTGGAGGTGTAAGTGGTCAATTACGAGTAATTGCTTGCTGGTCACCTTAAGGTTTTGACCCTTTAAAGTCAGTCCATCCCATGGGTGATTGATCCAAAAGGATGTGGGTGCAGGACTTAGCCACGCCTCACGTGGTTTCCCCTTTTGTGCATAGCCCGATGTTTTGGCTGTCACGTGGGGCCCATCAGGTTGGAGTTTTAATACTTTTACTGTATAAAGTAATTTTGCATAAGCTCTGTTCCAGCTACCAATTTTCCGTGTACACCAATGTTCTTAAAATAAAGCAAACTTTTGATTGATATCACACATCCTATCCTACACAAAACCTTTGATGCCTGCAGAGAGTATCCCATCACAGTTTAAAAGTGAAGACTTTATGGACTTCTTCAATGAAAAAATCGATAGTATTAGGAAGAAAATAACGATCGATCAACCTCTAATAGCATCTCATGATCCAGTCCAGTCTAAAGCTTCACATTTAGATTTTCAGTGCTTTACAGGTATAG
>JAOTRS010001302.1:0-11829 GCA_028565755.1 Dinotopterus cunningtoni | reverse complement strand
AGATCTTTGAGTTCATCTCATAAAAAATGGGAGCAAAAACAAAAGTGTTGCGTTTATATTTTTGTTCAGTATATAATTATCAATCATATTTCACAAATTATGATTTATTATTTTTAGTCATTTTTTATTTGTTTATTAGTTTGGCAATTAAGGTAGTATTATGTTGCAGTTCCTCTGTAATCCTACAGGTGGTGTGCTCTAAACTGTTCACGTATTGGCAGACAGCGCAGCATCCTGTGTGAAAGGAGTAGTAATTTGTTGAGTTTGTCAAGAACGAAATTTGAAAATAATAAATGATATTTAATCTGGATATTTGTAAAATCATTTATAAGATCACGATACAAATAGAATTGGATCCTAGGTATCGTGATAATATCGTATTAACTTTAGTTCTTGTAATTCCCATACCTAGTAAATACAATGTTATAACTGTAAAATTCATTGTATTACTGGTTTTTGGTCATAAGCGTTGGTTAGTGGTTAAGGCATTGGACTACAGTTCGAAAAAAACCCACAACCATCAAGTTGCCACTGTTGGGCCCTTGAGTATAGCCCTTAACCCTCAACTGCTCATATGTATAATGAAATAAACAAGTCTTTTTGGATAAGGATATCATGTATTTTCAGATTAAATTTTTTTTTTCAAGTTGACACATCTGTCTGTATATTTACATTAGATTCTTTAGACTGATAGTCTGTAGTTTGTTAAACGTCTTTCTGCTCTACTAGAGCTGTGCTTCACTTTTCCTAGACGTTACATGACTTAATATCAAACTGCATCACCAGTTTCCACCTTTGTTTCCCCTGTATTCCTGTTTACTGCCGGCACTGTTGCTATAACGTTCCGACCGCATCCGCGAGACCTAGCGCGCGTTAGATTTTCTTTTAAGACATGCGTCATTCGGAATAGCGATGCCTTGGCTTTCTTTGCCGGATGAAACACCATGGAGACCAGTTTTATTATTAGCCGGTTAAGTGCAAATACATCAGCAATGTCCTTGATTGACAAAACAAAGAAGGGCCGTGCTTTTTTTCATTAAATAAATGGCACATTTTAATTGATGCTACCGTAATGCATCATTGCTGCCATTGTTTGAGCCGGTCCCATAGAAAATGTGTGTTTTTTAAAATTTTTTATTATTTTTTTTCAACCAAGGCGGGATAAAGTAAGCCTGCAAGCCGAGTGAGTCATCATTAGTCTTACGGGTTGTCTGTGGTCCAGCTGTGTAGCTCGTATCAAAGGCTTGGACTCGGAGTAGTAGACATACTTTGAGGATAACAGAAAGAAGAGAAAAAAGATTTATGTCACTACCGAGATGATACAGTGAATGTTATTAAGGGGCATCTTATCAACTGATGACGATGAAGTGATGAAGAATCTTCAGTGAAATTAACCACAGCTCATGTAGTTTTTAAGCAATGCATAGATTCCCAAAGATGCATTCTGAAAGAGGAGGTGTGTGTGTGTGTGTGTGTGTGTGTGTGTGTGTGTGTGTGTTATGGCAAAATTTATGCACTGTTTTTACCCTTTTTTTTTCATTTGTATAATGTTATCCATCCTCTTAAGATGGGTTGTTCGAGTCAACCTGGGACTTTTTATTGTGTATAAAAAAAACAGAGCAAAGTTCTGAGAGTAAAAACTCCCTTTATTTCTCTATATAATCTCCTGCTACACTAATGCACTTATCCCAGTGTTTCACTAGTGCTTGAAGACCATCAAGGTAAAAAATCTTCTCAGTACGCCGGAGCCATGATCGGACTGCCTGCTTCACATTTAAAACCCTGGCCTCCCAGGAACTTCTTTAATAGCCCAAACATGTAGAAATGGAGCGAGGTCTCATGATATAACGTGACATATTTTAAATTAGAGCTACTGAAGGATGTTTGATTAAATTACTAATAAAAAAAACAAACATTTGATTTAGTGTTCTTCACTAAAGACAGAAGCGTCACTACATCACGCTCCATTTCAGAAACAGGACTTCTTACCTTCTCGCTTCTGCACCTCATGTGGGAGTTGTTGCCGACGATGATGTCACCTGCAACCTTTTCTGTGAACGAGAATGAAAACGCGCCTCGCTGAAAGCCGCGCAAAATACCATAACCTTTGTCTTATCTTTTTGAACAGATGTTATCAGTCCAGATGTGCGACATCAGGATTGACCTGGAGATGGAAAGAGATGAGTGCATGGCAAAGCTGCAAAATGTCACAACAGGTTGGTTATCTCTTTGTGCTCGTTTTTGTGAATAATTATTAGCATACAAAGGGAAAAAATAAAAAGGAATTTAGACCATACACTATATTTGTCATACGTTAAAAGGTGTATATGTGAATGTGTAAACTTCCTGCAGTATAAGAGGAGCAGTAAACTCCTCTTAAAAAAAGTAAAAAAATAAAAAGAAGGTCCCAGGTTCAAACCAAGGTGCCACTTTTGGGCCCTTGAGCAAGGCCCTTAATCCTCAACTGCTCAGATGTATAAAGTGATCCTTGACCAGCTTTAAACAATTTTTTCTCAGAAACTCTCTTCTTTCTCTACCTTCGTACTTAAAAAAATGTCCTGTTCAATATCTGTCCACTGAGCTTGTCCAGAAAGGTCAGCCCTAAGGCATGACCTCTGCATTCCTTAAACATCTGTCATCCTTACACACGACCCTTTTTTTATCAAAACCTATTACTTCATCATATCTCGTGCTTTTCACTATTAACGCAGGCTTCCTGTCTGTAATTTTGAAGTACGTGTGAGGACAGGAAGCAGCAGTGAATTCTAAGCACATCTGGGTTTTGTTGATTTCACTGGAAGACGTCCTCTCGGGCTCGCTAATCAGAGTGAAGTGGAATCCGTTCTTCCGGTCCGCCGTAACTAATCTACTGATTACGTTTTTTAATAGCTGAAGCAACGACAAGTGGAGGCGGTCTGAATTTTATCCGTTATCGAGGGGAACCTTACGTTTATATAAAAAAGCTCTGAGCTCCACCCCCAGGGTAATCTGTAAGAAATTGTTCTCGCGGCCTCGTACAGGTATGCCGTGTGTGTGTGTGTGTGTGTGTGTGTGATCTCCGGAATAATTGCTTTTAGTTCTCATGAGCTTGCATTTACTGTTCCTGAAGGATGACTGGCATGTAAGTAAAGAATAAAACACAGCAGGTCAAACTGTTATCAAGAAGGGAGTGGTGTGTGATGAAGTGAAACTACACCCGAGAGTCGTTTATTTTACAATAATTTTATTGTTTTATACGTCTTGTTCTATGAGAATTCTATATTCAGTCTTTTTCTCTTTTGTTTAATTTATTTAACTGCTCTGTGTGATCATTAATTGTCCCTAGAGGATTATTAAATGTTAATTAAGTTTTATTTGTCTGTAGTTACATTTGATGCTCCACTTGACACACGTGTGTTGTGTTATAGTAGCTATATGCATTTACTGCGTCACTTGCTTCTTTTTTTTCTTTTCTTTTTTTGCTTATCTTTAGGGTCATGTGACATTAGAATATTATAGATTATCTCTCTCTCTATATACACTGTATATATACTGTATATATCAAAGGAAATGATTATGCACTGGATACTAATTTACGATTTACTTAAATACCAGTCCAATCTTTCATTTTTATTTTTCCTCCTCAGGCTGCAGTGGCGAGTGGGAATTTGCGTGTTGGCCATCGGCGTCTGTCGGAGAGCTGGTCACCATCCCTTGCCCCAGATACTTTACTCATGTCAGTGACCGGGAAGGTAACACCATCACTGTAATCAACAAATTGTCTTCGAAAGAAAAAACAGGGGTTAATAGTTTAAGTCATGCTGATGATGAAAGCTGTAGACGTTTTGTGAGTAATTATACTGCCCGGCCAAAAAAAGAAAAAAAAAATCAATGTCTAAGAAAGGTCAAATTACTGACCTGCATCAAGCAAAGAAAACAACTAAGGAGATGAGATGATGAAATCATGGTTAAAAAAATGGAAAGGTCTAATAGTGAAAGTAAAAGAATTAGAAAATAAAAAGAAGTCAGCTGACGACCTGAATGTACTGAATCACCAGGTTATCACATCTATGGAGTGTTTCTTCTTCCCTGATGGCATGAGCCTCAGATTGTAGAAGATTGGCTCTGGGAGCATGAGGAATCCTTTTCACACATGAGCGTGACACCAGATTGTGTGATGTAATTAAGGCTTAAATTAAATCTTAAACTTTGGATTAATTTTAAATTAAAAAAACTTTTAATTAAATCCCAAGGTGTGCGACTTTTTTTTTTTTTTTCTTTTTTTTTTGGCCAGGCAGTATATTAGCATTTCCCACGGCACACTCATGCCATAATTTTCATAATTAAAACCATTTAGTTTTTTTGTTTCATGTCGGCATTAACGCGTTAACACTCGTGATTCCTTTATGTGGTTCATTTAATGGCAATAAATAATAATTTATATAGAAAATGTATGGAGTATAAATAAATGTGATGTGATGCTGCTTGGCAGCTATGATGCAGATTGATACAGTACGGTATTTTTAGTGTTTTGTGTGTATGTGTGAGTGTGTGAATCCAATCCTTATAGTGAGATAGTGAGAAGTCTGGTGGCCTGTAATGGGAAACCGTTACACAGTCTGTTTGTGTGGGCCCGAATGCTTTGGTACCTTTTTCCAGATGACAGAACCGGAAAGTGTGTGTGTGTGTGAAGGGTGTGTGTTGTCATCCGCAGTGCTTTATACCGAATAAGGAAGCTGGGCGGCTTATAATAAATATGTACGTTCGATCCGATCGCATTTCTCACGTAAGCGCGTTATTCTGGTCCGCGCAAATCGTTCCCAAGAAAACATCGTTACGTCTTCAGGATTAATAAACTGTGTACACGATTTTGACCTCAGACCTCCCAGGAGAAAGGTCGTTTTTCAGAAGCAGCGAGATTTATGACGGTTGCAGCTGCTTACTTTAAATTCACCTCCAGCACGTTGTGTTTTTGGAAGCAAGATGTCGTAGGATTTCCCTAATAGGACTTCGCACAGATGCTCGGTTGTTTATGCGCTCTAATAGCATTGTGTTCGTGTGTTTGTTTAAACTTTTTCCTAGAGAAAAAAAAAATGAGTTTTGAATATGTACTGATAGTAACACTGAATTTGCGTGTACCGTCTGATAAATTGTGTGTGCAGACAGCAGCTGGAGACAGAGTACTGAGAGAAAATGATATCTATGTATGTATTTATACTTTACATACTGCAGCCATACGGCTGTTTAACACAGAGCTGCGGTCATAAATCATGGATTAATATTAACATAAGCTTTCTAATGTGTTGTCAACACCTCTAGACTTTTGGAGAAGTAAAATAAACTTCTCAAAATAAAGCAAATTATTCTGTGTACAAAAATTCAGTGCGCAGAATCGGCTGGTTTTGATTGGCCGCGACTGGCGCATTTTTTAGCCGTTACATTGTCAAAAACCACGCTCGCTAAAAGCCTTAGATCTGCCGTTTTCTCTAAAGTCTGTGAGTGCATTAGCCTCAAACTCGCTCATTATACATGCTTACACTAGTCTCACAACACCACCAGCGCTAATTAGTCAAAAATCACAGCCACTTAGGCGGCGTTTAAGGAGGTAATAGATCGCCATTTCTTTATAATCCTACAGGTGGTGCACTCTGTACTATTTACACGTTGTCATCTCGTGTAGTAGGAGTGAATAATTTGCTAATTTTCAGTTAAACTCTTGTATTTGGAATTTGTTTGTATTGTTTAAACGCAGTGCTTGATTTTTAAATGAGAGAACAAAATTTTATAAGGAACGGGCTACATTAAATTAATTATTAAACATTCTTTAAAGGTTAAAAATTGTAACAAAATCAGGTATCGAGTCGAATCAGGATATTTATAAAAACGTAATACTTATAGACTTGCAATTTTAATTGAATCGACACAGAGGTATCGTGATAATATCGTATCGGGGGTGACTGATGAATCCCATCGCTAACTTACAGTACGAACATTCCTGTTCCGTCTAACCTTGCTCAATTCCAGTTTTTCTTTCTGATTTCGGTTCACATTCATAATCACAAGTGATTATATCTGACTCCAATGTGGACGCGTGCACACATCAATATGTCTTAGCTATCACCATCTGGGCTAAAACACATCATGAGTTCGTGCAACCACCATTCGTTTCAATCAGTGGATGTAATTTTAGCAAAAATATGCTTGGGATTTGGCTCTGGAGGACGGCGAGCAGTGAGCCGGCCGTATTTGTTGCTGTCCAGAAGAAGGATGAAACCCAGACACATCACTTTAGCTGTTTGCGCAGCTGTTGCTCTTACCGCTATGAAATCCCCGCGATACCGGTGCCGTCTGAGGTCAGCGAGCGCCCTGTGCATGGGCAGAATTAGAAAGTCGCATGAATTCTGTTGTTCTACCCGCTCATTCAAGTCACATGATCGCGTATCAGAAAAGTATCTGATCTGACAGACCTAAAACAAAACTACCTGATATGTCCCATCAGAATCGAGTCACTAAAGGCTGGTAACGTGAACATAGCATTTATATATTTAGGACCCAGAGGAGCGAGGTGAAACTGTAATGCGTCATTTTTTAATACATATAAAATTGTCATTTTTGTCAAATACTATGCCTACACTATATAGACAAAAGTATTTAGCCAAGCCTGTAGTGGCATTGTATCCAAGATCTGGATATATAAATCTGTCTACAAGATTTTGGAGTGTTTCTGTGGGAATTCGTGCTTGTTCATTCTGTAGAGCATTTATGACATCAGGCACTGATGTTGGACCCCATGGTGGGATCATCCCAAAGGTACTCGATGGGGTTGAGGTCAGGGCTCTGTGTTCGGGCCAGTCAAGTTCTTCCACACCGAACTCATCACACCATGTCCTTATAGTCCTTGCTTTGTGCACTGGGGCACGGTCATGTTGGCGATAGGAAAGGGCCTTCCCCAAACTGTTGCCACAAAGTTAATAAAAAGCATAGCATCGACTAAGATGTCTTGGTGTGCTGAAGCATTAAGATTGTCCTTCACTGAGGATAAGGGGACTGATTGATTGAAACATCTGAATTCAACAATTGACAGGTTTGGGCAAATACTTTTGTCTACATAGTGTATATCTGTATACATGTTTAGATGCAGGTATTGCTGCCCTGACATTCTTCATTTTCAGCATTTACCTATGTGTACAGATGGTGTGTGTTTACAGCCAGGACTTTGACACTGAACTCAGGTAGCGATCTGTGGTTTCTGTGAGGCTTATCAGGCCGTAATCATAAAGTTGTAAAGGAAGCCATTTCTATACACAGGTAAAAAGAAAACTCATCTGGTTCATTTTCATAATAGTAAAATGAATTTCTTGTGAAGTGTTCTGGCACGTTTGTGAATCCACATAGTATGAAAGGTCCTTTATTTCTTTCTTTTTTTTTTATTTTAGTAGAGATCTACATTAATGTTCGATTCCTTATTTTGGTGCATAATGAAAAAAACACAATGGGACACGGTACATAAAAATAACCAATGACAAATATAAGGTTTTATTCCTCTTTTACATTAGCAGTTTGACAAATTGACAATTTTTTAAACAAAATTTCCCGCTCAGGCAGGCTCTAACAAAAAACAAAAAAAAAATTACTGAAAAACAATCATTTGTACTGAAGATGTCAGAAAACATTACTAATTCTACCAAAGTGTGGCACTGAGACACCTTACAAAACTTCAAAAGCATCCGCCATACACATTCTTCTGTAACTTGTTACTATGGAAATAATAACTTATTATAACGAGCATGTTATCGTATAAATGCCATGCGTTTCATTTAAATGATTACTCTCTCATGTGCCTTCTTTGCATTGGCTCCATGTCAGCTTATAGCTCTAACCTTTTCTTCATCAACCACTTTAATGGTTTTCCTACAAACCCTTTCCAAGGATAGTTAATGCCTATCATGGCACAGCTGCTCCTTGATGAAAGGGAAAAGCTTTGCCTCAGAGCGCGTTCTTTTTAAAGCGCATTCCAAACAGGGTTTGAGGGATTTAGGTGCTTCGGGGCGAAGTGGCGAGGATTTATCGTCCCGATGTCGAAAGCCTCTGGAGATCGGTGATACTGGCCAGATGTGATTGCGGGTGAAGCTTGTTAAAGACGTGGGGGTGGGATGAGCCGACAATACAATCAACCTCCTCCAGGGTCCTGATGGAAATAGCAGACGGAGAATCGAAGGAACGTCACGCCACACTCCATAGAGGATGAAGCCGTATATATTATTGACCGATTGATGATCTCGGTGATGTCAGACTCAAAGGAACAAAGTGAATAAGTGCAAGAATATTTACAATCCACAGATTGAGAGATTAATTTTTGGCTTTACTTTCGTTTTTTTGACCGTCCAGGAATGTCTTTCTGAAAATCCAGTTTTATTGATACTTTATTGGTACTGCATGAAACATCTTAAAAGTCGTATATTTTTTTGACATGGAGGCTTTTATGGATTTACAACATCTGCCAGTAAGAAACTCATAAGAGCATAAAATGTACATGGAAATAAATTATTGTATGGCTGGCTTCCTCATGCTCACCTTGATGAGAAATATCTTTGAGGTGCTTTATAACCGAGATGAAAGCCTGTAAGGCGTTTTCTCCGACTTAACAAATGATCCAACTTTGTTGTTTCTGCCATCTCTTTGTATTCTCCAAAGTTCACCCAGTGTGTATAGTTTCTGCCATTCCTCCGTTTTCTCCAGTTGCTCTCCGGGAAAACCAGGGTGCTGCATTAGAGTATGTCAAACCCAGAAGTGCTGCGTGCATGGAGCCCATTCGCTCTGATTGATTTTTGTGCTTTCTTGAATTGGGTGAGTGCTTTTTACTTCAAATTTTGATGTACAGAGAATAAAGATATAAAGCAAGGATCCAATTCCTCCCCATCACTAGGGGACTCTCACATTAAGACTACTACTAAGACTACATTAGGACTGCTGGCTCGGCGTAACACAATCAGAGGACAGCGCTATTCGCTCCTTCCGTTTGTGTGAGCTCACATGATTGGCTGTAGAGCTGTGATTAATGTTAGAACACTAAGTGCCTCCCATCACACCCCAATGAGAGAGCTCGGCCAATCAGCTCTCTAGGCCTTCGGCTGGGAATCACCTGGGAATCGGACCAGTGGTCTCTAGATGATGGGGCAAACATTTTACCACTGCGTCACTCTGGCAAACAAAAAAAAAAAACTTAACGCCTAAGACTTTTCCACATTTACTTATTTTCTGAGCTCCTTTCCTGGCACTTCCCTTTCCTGTTCACTCCAGTATGACAGTCGGCAACAGTGAGGTGTCGTTAGCCGTAGCATAGCTGTCTATTAAACTGAGTTTATGTTCACTGATTCAGATCGCTGTTTTTTTTGCTGTTTTCATAGAGTTGATATAATGAACGATCATATTCTTGTGGCACCGTGTGAACCTCTGGTGTAGTAGGTAAAAGCCTTCCCATAATCATTTACAGAACAAATACTTTTACATAATTCTTGTTAACAATTCCAGGTTAAGACGTTACAGTTTTGCTTTCCTCGCGTAAAACCCTCCGTCATCGTCGGAAGCAGCAAATCTGAAAATTGAAATTGTTGATGATGGATGTTTCCTCCATTTCTTTCTGCAACCTCGCTATCTCTGCGGTGAGATCTCCAGAGTGTTTTAGGGCAAGATCGAATGCAGCAGTCTCAGGAGTGGAGCATTAGTCAGAATCCGGTCGTTCTTTCCTATGCCAAAAACCAGGCCATTAGGCAGGCAGGGTAAAGCTCTTCCACTGAAAAAGGACTGGGACAGACCCATTTTTCAAACGTCTACGTCCAGCGTATAGAATTGGTTGCTCTATATCAGGTGTGTACTGTAGGTGTTAAAGTGTCGGCTGCAGACTGGTGTATAACTCGTAATGGTGAACTTGTCTCATCGGATGTCGTCCTCCTACCTCCTCTGCAGTTCCTTGTCTTTGGGAAACTGAGAATGGAGTTGGATCTGGCAGAATCTGTACACATTGGGACACAGCAGTGATGGCTAGTACTGCTATCCTGTCGTCAGTTGAATTGCGAATGTTTTCAGACGTTTTGATCTCATTGTGTAACGATTACACAAGCTTCTAAACAAAAGCGCAAATAATATGCTATATTAGCATACAGACGTCCACCTGGCGGAAGTTGACTAGCCGTTTGAGAACTTACCGTAAATACATCAGACTCTGCTGTGAGTCTATTAGCCAAATGTAAGCGTCTATGAGCTTGTGTATGCAATAGATGGCAGATAGGGCTTTCAACAACGTGATGGTTCTGTTGAAGGAAACACATGCTTCCTTGGTTAATAACTGTCATGTGATAGGGATAGCTAGCTCACTCACTCATCGTCTATACCGCTTTATCTTGGAGCATATCTCAGGAGGCTTAGGGGACAAGGCAGGGTACCTACTTGTGAGAAAATGGGACGGAAATTTAAAAGAAATGTCCTACATAACTACTTATTGGTGAGAGTTTAGCGCTGTCTGATAAAGAAAAAGTCTGAAAGAGTTATCAATCATTGCGGTTAAATCCACCTTGTCTTAAGCTTTCTCCTTAAACTGAGCGCAAACAAAGTCGATTCAGCGCTGTGCAATGGAAAACAAGCGTTACGAAACGCCGAGCCGCTCAGATCCAGGAACATGTAATAAATTCAGAGAGGCGTCCTGACACGTCTGAACTTTTCACCCAGAAGCTTTACAGTTGACAGCGATTTATTTTGCGGACAGAGTGGTTTTAGGGTCATAACATAGCTTGTGAAAACAGTGTGTTTTCTCACCGCTGCCACGCTGGCGACGTTCGCAAGAAGAGAGATCTGAGTGATCGGGAAAGATGGCTGTTATCAGGATTGACCTATTGACCTTCATATTTTTTTATTAGACAGCACAGTGTTTTATACTTGTGCATGTGATTCATATCTAGCTTTATTTTGTTTCCCGGAGAGAGAGAAATGCTCCTGTCTGTCAGTTTCCTGTATTTCAGTCCACCCTCACATCCATTTGTTAGATTAGGGCTCCTGCTGATGTACACAGGATTTACGATGGGTGTTTGTATACAAGGAAACGCGGGAATTTGTGTCTGTCACTATTACATTTCAAACACTTGTGTGTCACAAATTATATTTTTACTTGCTTAGACTCGTGCAAAAATGCTCTCACGCAACTGTTTGTACTCACCAACGTGGGTTGCTAGATCACACTAACAAAATCCTCCAGTCTAGTGCTGAAAACCTTCCCACTCCGATGCAAAGCAGGTCAAATACTAAAAAAAGCTTTACTAAAACTCATTTCGTAATTAGGGCTCAGTATTAAAGCATGTGGGTGTTTTTTAAAGTTTGACCGTAATGGCTTTCCATAATCGCAGCTTGGTTGTGTGATAATGGCATGTTTAACACGGATAATAAGATGACTGAGGAAACATTACCAGGTTTCATTATAAAAAGCTTCTAGATGAAAGTTTGGATAAAACCAAAGTTGTATGCTCGAGCTACCTTCAAGAGGAAACTATTTTTACAAGAATACATTAAATGTAAGATATGGGAGTGGCGGCTCAGGCAGATAAGGCTCTGGATTGTTGATTTTCAGACCTGAGGACTCAACTTCAATCCACTACCCAGCCACTGCATGCGGTACTGGTCCCACTCGGGAGATTTTAATATAATATTTGTTAAATGTTGACGTTTGAGATATTATAAATCCTTTTTGTCAACACTTGCTTGTCTAAATGTCCCCTCTGTTTTCTCTGATGTATCTTGTTTGTCAATTGTCATTGCTTGTATTCTTTTGTAAAAGTGACCTTGGGTTCTTGAAAGGCGCTA